>RJWM01027859.1:10893-26410 GCA_004363535.1 Dasyprocta punctata | reverse complement strand
AGTATTGGGCCTCAAAGACAAGACAGAAGGGAATCCCCCATATTTGCTACATTGCATACTGTCATCTTCCCAAGAGATGCTCAGACTGCCAGCCCCAGGCTTGCAAGATCAACCAAACAATGCAAGCATTTAGTTGCTTTATGTACCTTAGTTGCTATCAACTTAGCCAGTCCTCCGAACCAGCAGGTTGCTTATGGGGGGTGGGGGGGGGTTAGGTCCTTGATTCTTTGCGTGTGCTCCAGTAGGCGTACGAGAGGCACGGATCATTCTCTTCCTGGAGTCTGCAGGTCACGTGCCACTCACTAGGAAGGCAGGCTAGTTGTCTTCTGGTTGGATCCTCCCTGACCCAACATGGTGGGTTCTTGGGAGGCGTGGATCATTCTCTTCCACATTGGTTGTGTTTTCTGTAGTTGTCATTCCTTAGGATATTATACTCATGAGACTTTGTGAACATCTCTTTCCATTTCATTCCTTTAGAGTCTTACTATTGTGTTTATGATTTTGTAAGATAGCCTTGGTATTCTGATGGAGTGATGCCTAAGCATTTCTGAAATGGAGAAAAGTGCCATAAATGATCTGTACCTATGAGAATCTGGCTAGCACCCAATACTGTACTGGCTCTGTGTTTCCTAATTACAAATCCTAGGAGAGATTTGTAGCAAAAGTAATTTTTTTTCAGTTGTGTGTCACACGTTTTGCTTAAAGTCTGGTGATTTTTGAAGTTGAGATAGTATTTTAGTGCTTTTTGTCTGCTGTAACAAACTAGTATAGTTTGAGTGGCTCAAGCAGCAAACATTTATTTCTCACAGTTGTCTGGGAAGTCCAGAAGCGCAGTGTCAGCAGATTGTCTGATGAGAGTCCCATTCCAGTGTCAGAGTGTCCATCTTCTCTGTGTCCTCACATGGCATAGGAGCAGGGGAGCTCTCCAGGGTCTCTTTCATAAGGCTAGCCTCACGAGGGCTCCATCCTCATGTCCTGAGCAGTTCCCAAAGAGCCCCAGCTCCTGTACCATCTCCTTGGTGATTAGGATTCAACACGTGGGGGACCCGAATTGGGGGGGCATATTCAATCCCTTACATTCTGTCACTGGCCTCCTAAAATTTACGTCCTTCTAAAAGGCACACTCCCTGCATTTCTTCCAGTAGCCCTAACAGTCTTAACTCATTCCAGCACCAGTAATAAAGTCTAAAATCCAAAGTCTTCTAAATCACATATGCACCTCAAGGTACATTTATCTGGAGACCTCAAGGTATATTTACATTATTCTTTCAAATAGACTGGTAAGAAAGGTTTAAGAGAGACATATCTATCCCCAAAGGGAAAAACAGGAAAAAAGAATTGATTTATCCCACCTAAGTGCAAAACCTAAACAGGGAGAAAAACATTAAACCTTGAGCATTCGTCTAGCATGAACAAGGCCCTGGGTTTGATACCTAGTAACACCAAAAGTAATGATAGCAATGTTGGCTCTGTACTTTGTGTTCCAGGTCCCCTGAGGTGGTAATATCACCCTTACAGCTAGGCAAGAAGGTTCCTGGTGGCTCGCTACCAGGGCCCCCACCTAGGCAGAACAGAGTGGGAGGACACATGTGATCCCACTGCTGTGCCATTTAATGTATTCACACTGTAGTTAACTAAGAGTAACTGACTAGATCTACTATACCAAAGTCAGCTTTGCATTGTAAGTTGCTACAGTAATGAAGTAGAAATTTCTTAATTCATTAACCCCAACTTTAGTTAATATTACACTAAAAAAGAAAAAAAGAATTGCATACTTTTTAACAAACTAAATCAGTATATGTTTTTAGTGAAAAATACATTTCATGTCCTGTATGTTAACATGCTATAGAGTATACTGTTGAAGGAAGCAGAATAAAATGAATAGAACATTACTGTTCTCTAAATGTTCTTTAAATGGAGTCTGCCACAGATTTTCATAAAACTGGAAAAAACAGCCTGATCTCCTTTCCAACTACGTCAAACAGAAAGAAATTATAGAATAAATCTGTCTAAATTTTAAATGGTGTAGATACCAGAAGACTTTAGAGAACAAGTTTTCCACAAATCATCCTGTGCCATTTGGTTTTGATTTTTTTTTTTAAGTTGGTTAGCCAACATATAATTAATGACTTCTGTTGGTTTTTAAGGAAATGAAACTGTAGCTTACCCTTTGGCTTGTTCTTTTATTTATTTATTTATTTTTTTAATATTGCAGTATGTAATATGAGAACCTTAGGTGATTGCATTGGGATAAGAATGTGATCAAAACAATGGAAGTAATTTTTAAACGTCAGCATACACACATTGAATTGGTAATGGTACATGGTTTTACTCCCTGTGCATAAAGTGGCAGTATCTGTTTACCATTGATTCTCATTGTTTTTTCCTCTAAAATGTAGACAGGATTATTCCTTTCCACAAAATTGTCACAAAAGTAAGAACAGGCCCACTTTATCTCAAGAGGAAAGGATGGAAACACCTTTCTAACCAGTTTCACTTCCTCAGGTTCTGTTCCATTTGTGTGGTGCATGAATTGACTTCTCTTTGGAAATTGCACACTAAAAATTAAGCATTGTGTTTACTATCAGTATTAAGATTTTATATAGAGTATGGTTTTAAGATGAGAAGATACTGCAATGTGAGCAGGCTCTGCTCTTTAACTTTTACGAATTTGAAAGCATTTTTACATTTTTAAGCAGAATAGATTGTCTCAGGCTTAAGGGACATTCCAGTAGACTCCAAGTCTATGAGGATTTTAAAGCTATACACATACCTCCTTAACTCTTTGTGCCTGTTCTAAAACAGCTCTCCAGGATGGGCACTCCATTTAATAATCACTTAATAGAAAGGATATTAGATTCTACAGGGTTGGTTTTGGTATTTACACTTTGGTTTGGTTTTGGTATTTCCTTAATGCTGCTTTCAAAATGATCAGGAAATGTTCCCTCCTCTCTTCTCTGGAATAGTTTGTGTAAGATTATATAGCTCACTGTACAAATTGAATTGCCCCCTCCCCTCACAAATCTTAGTCTCCAGAACCTTAGATTGTGGACCTTGTTGGAAATAGGGTCACTATGGATGCAGTGTTCAGGTGAGGTCGTTTTTGGTTAGGGTGGACTCCGATCCAACGTGACTGTTGAGTAAGAGGAGAAAGACACTAACACATGAAGGGAGAATGTTGTGTGAAGACATACATAGAGACACTGACACCCAAAGAACACCAGGGACTTCTGGGACTTGGAAGAGGTGAAGCAGCCATCTCTCTACAGGATACAGAGGTCAGGGCCCTGCTACCATCTTGATTTTGAATTTCTAGTCTCTAGAAATGTGAGACAATGAATTTGTGTTGTTTGAGCCACTGGTTTGTGATATTTTATTATGGTAGCCTTAAACTAGTACTGATTTGTATTGTTTCTTTAAAATTTAATAGAATTCACCAGTGAAATAGGATGTGGAATTTGTGGAACATTTTCTAATTGTAAATTCAACTTCTTCAATAAATATCATGCTATTTAGATTATTTACTCTTGTGTCTGTTTTGGTAATTTGTATATAAAAAGTTTGCTTCATCTAAATTATTGTATTTATTGGTATAAAATTGAATTCTTCAGAACTTTTTAGTGTGTCTATACAATGTGAAATGATCATCTTTCATTCCTGATGTTAATTTTATTTTCTTTGTTCTCTCTAATTCAGTGATTCTCATTTGGGGGCAGTTTTGCCCTCCACCCCAAGCAGGGGACATTAATAGGTTTTGATTGTCACAACTTGGATGATATGCTAGTGGCATCTATTGGGTAGAGCCCAGTGATGCTGCTAAATATTCTGTAATGCACAGGATAGACACTGTACAGTAATGCAAAATGATAGAAGTGTTAAAATTAAGAAAATTATTGTAGGTTTACAGTGTATACCTTTTGTTTTCAAAATATTCTACCACTTCACCTTACAACATATTACTGTTCATTTCATCCTACACTTTATACTATTACAGACATACATATATTTTACTTCTCTCTGTATTATGAACCTCAACAATATACTGTTAACTGTTTCTTCTTTAGTCTTTTTTTAAAGGAATTTTTAAATTGAGGGGGAAAATGCTTTTACTGTTACCCACATTTTCAAGATTCTTCGTTCTTTGTGTATATCCATATTCTCATCTTTTTTTTTCCCCCATATGCAGAATGTTTTTGAGTCTTACATTACAGGTCTGCTTTTGTTTGTTAGGGAATACAGTGTTTTGTCTTCATTTTTCAAGTATATTTTGGCTCAATTTTAATTTCTTAATTTGCAGTTTAAAAATAGTTTATAAATGTCAGTCCATTATTTTCTTATTGCATAGGTCCTGTTAAGAAATGTGACTATTGTTTGCTAGTACAAATTGAATGTCCTATATTGGAAATGCTTAGGATTGGAAGAGCTTTGATTTATTTTTTAATTTTCAGATTTTGATTTATTTGCACATGTATATTGGAACATTTTGGGGATGGGACCCACACTGTTTCGTCTATACCTTATGTACATAGCCTGAAGTTAATTTTATGCAATATACTTAATGAATGTGCATGAAACAGATTCAGGATGTAGAATTTTCTACTTGTGGTATCTTGCCCTCACTCAAAGAGTGTTGGATTTTGGAACATTTCAGATTGTGGATTTCGACTAGGGATGCACAGGGATGCTCAGCCTGGATAAAACTTCTTTAAAGATATGTATTTTATAGAATATTTGTAGATTTTGTTACTAGTTTTAAGAAACAAAATTTAATGTACTGTGCTTAACATTTGTAAATATATTTATGACATATTCATTTATTAAAAGATGTATTCTTAGTTAAGCCACTAATCTGAGCCTCAGCTTCCTTATCTTGTAAAATTGAGCTATGAATGAATTATTTTCAGGGTTCATTGTGAAAGTTTAAAGTGATAAAAGCTTTAAAATCCCTAGAACTTGTTGGAGCTTATAAATGTTTGGTGACTCACATGTTTCTCCTTCCTTTCCCAACTTTGCTTGTGACCTTAGAGTTCACATGTTAGAGGCTCTGTGTGACCTGTTGCCTGTCCTCCATACAGTCTCCAGGATAGTGGGCAGCATGGCCAGGGCTGAGCCAAATGGGGAGCCCCAATCATTCCTTACATAGATTCTTGTGGCTACTATTTACAATGCCTGCTTCTACTCATAGTTCGTAGGCTGGTTTTAAATAAACTGATTTTTTACTTGAGCAAGATCAGAAGATAATTTTTAGGATATTTTTATAGGTTACTTAACCCTTTTAAGTATAGGGCTAGAGATGTAGTTCAGTGGTAGAGCAAGTGTTTTGTACATATGCGGACCTGAATTTGACCCCCAAGCACCATCTCCTTCCAAATTAAATATCCATGACTATTTATTTTACTTAATTTTTTATATTTCACTCAGGATGTTCTTGTTTACAATTAGGCAGAAGTCATTCTTTTTCCACTTCTCAATTGTATAGACAACTCATGATTTTTAAAGTTACAAATTTTCATATTAGGAAAATCTTAGATATAATTCATAGTTTGGGATTATATATCTTATAATCAATAAAAAATTTCTTTTGATAAATTTCATTACTTATGGTATATAATAATGTTTACGTTAAAGGATGCATTCACTGAAATACCTTGTTTTCTTGCCCAGCAAGAGAAACTAAGTTAGTGTGAGATATTTCTTTTTTTCTTTTTCTTTTTCTTTTTTTCTTTTTCTGCCTTTTTGAGACAGGGTTTCACTATGTAGTTCAGGCTGGCCTTGAACTCAGTTTGTAGTCCAAACTGGCCTCGAACTCAGTGATCCTCCTGTCTCAGCCTCCCCAGTGCTGGGAATACAGGTGTGCACCAGAGATTTCTTTATATAAAATAAATATTTTTTGCTTTTCTTAAGCATTAGTTGAACTGCTGTTTTTCACTTTTAGCTGACTGAAGGCAGCAGCAGCATCCAGGCAACAGTTGGTAATTGTCTTTCATCTGTTTCTGCTCCTTTCCTAGTGGGCCTTCGGAGTGACGCTGTGGGAGCTTATGACTCTGGGCCAGACGCCCTATGTGGACATTGACCCTTTTGAGATGGCCGCATACCTGAAAGATGGTTACCGAATAGCCCAGCCAATCAACTGTCCTGATGAATTGTGAGTTTTTTGGAGTGTGAACATATGACTCTTGTTTCATTTAGTATAGCGTTATAAAAGAAAAAGAGCAGGTTTCATAGTCATACAGAGATCACTTTTGAGAATAGGGACTTCTCAGAGTTGAACTAGACTTTAGACAAAATCAGACAAATTTAGTCACTCTTTTCCACACTTGACATATTTATAGTATATGATCTAATCACTGTAAATTAGTCTCAGAGACTAATGTGCACAGTGAGAAAACTGACTGAATGCTGTAACCTGACTTGTTTA
This sequence comes from Dasyprocta punctata, assembly GCA_004363535.1. Taxonomy (NCBI): domain Eukaryota; kingdom Metazoa; phylum Chordata; class Mammalia; order Rodentia; family Dasyproctidae; genus Dasyprocta; species Dasyprocta punctata. Next base: position 19,992 of record RJWM01027859.1, on the reverse strand, counting down.
AACAGTAGGGTACAATCTTTATAAAAGCCTTCCTCCCATTCACCTGGACTTGCCAGTAATCCACTGACACATAAGGAAGATACTGTGTGCCAGTGAATGGCATAGTTGCTTCCTGTCTTCTGCTTTCTTCGTGTAGCTAATCTTCCATATTCCTGGGCAGGAGGCTGGTTGGAGTAAGTGGGTGCCCAGATGAGTGCAGTCTTCAGAATACCCTGAAGGTTTCCATACCAGACCAAGGTTTGATGTAGGTCCAGGGCTCTTAGAGCTTAGGTAACACTTTGACTAAATTCTTCTTGTCAGAACTTAAATGCAGGATAACTCAGGTTATTATTGTTTGACTGTGTTTTGTGTATTTCCATTAACTTAGTGTTTGCTGAAAGATTTTGGTATCCTCTCACAAGCACCCATATAATTCAAGTAACTAATTGTAGCTTTTCATTTTAGAGTTGCCAACACATAGTAAAATTAATCACATTTATTATAGTTTGCCTATTCACATTTAAACAGAAAACGTAACTGCTATAAGTCAACCAAAAGGTAAGGAGTTCTGTTTTAGTAGCGACATTTTCCGTTGTCACTGCAGATTTGCTGTGATGGCCTGTTGCTGGGCCTTAGATCCGGAGGAGAGGCCCAAGTTTCAGCAGCTGGTTCAGTGTCTCACAGAGTTCCACGCCGCCCTGGGAGCCTACGTCTGATTTCTCTCAGTCCCACAGCATCAGAGGACAGTTTCTGCTGTGACCACCTCATGTAATGCGATGCCAGCAGAAGTACAGTTGTCATCCAGAACACCGTGCCTTAGGAATGCTTCAGAATATGAACTTTTTTAAAGACAGACTTAATAATGTGGAATATTTTCTTGGTATCACTTTTATTAAGTTGAATTGAAAGGGGTTTTGTAAATTCTGGGGGACAAATTTTTTTTTAAACATAGTTACTTTGGACTAAGGGTGCATTCTTAATAAATAAACAGTTTTTAAAATTGTTTAGACACAGATATTTGGAATAGCTGTCTTAGTGCCAACTGCTTTTTATGTTTTTACTTCATCAAGGTAATGTAGATGAGTTACCTTTAAAGTTGTTTTAATATTTTCATCACTACTTTTGGGAATGGTTTGTCTTCAAGATACAGTATCTAGGAAAGAAAAAGCAGCATAAAAAGAAATCTGATTTACCTTTTACTAGAAAAGGCAATATTGGAAGGAGAAAAAAGCTAAAGAGAAAAAAGAATTTTTAACAGTACTTACTAAAAACTAACTGCCCTTTCATAAAAAATGTTTTATTTTTTTAATGTAAAAAAATTCCGGTTTCTTACTTTGGGAGGAACAGAAGCTGAATTCTTTGCATCTTAAATTTTTTAGAAACTAACTTTCCTGTGAGCCAGAAGTGGGTTTGGGGCAGATTAGTGGGATGTAATGACAATTTTATTTATTTTTACTATCTGGGAAAGACAGAATACAGTTCCAGAAAGTGAAACCTCGTTTGTAAGGTTAAGATTCCCTTTTATTGCACCTAGGATAAGTGCTATGCACAGAGTGGGTGCTTGAGTTGTGGTTTGTTTTTCTTTTTTTAATTGTGAACTGATAAATTTTGAGCTTATCTTCAAGGCTGGCTTAAGTATAAAATTGTTTTTTAAAAACTTGAAAAAATAAAGGATTTGTTTTATATTACAACAGTATTGGAAATGTTGTTCATAGTGCATGATTGGTGGTTGTGTCTTTGAACATGCAGTACCTAGAGCGTCATGTTTTATTTCATGAGTATTTCATTCAGTTCAAAAACCCTAAAACAGTGACAGCTGACTTTGCTCAGCTTCTAGGATCCAGTAAAACATTGGAATCATTTCTCCAGACCTATTAAATAAGAGGTATGTATGTATTTACACTCAGTTTTAACTGGCCTAAGAGTGGAATGGAACTATGAATCAGGCAGTTGCCTGCCTTTCCTTCCCACTGAGAATAAGGGGGAATAATGTGTGGTAGTTGGAGGCACTTGCTGTTTTTAAATAAGCTTTAGGAATCAGCAACACATCTGGAAAAATGTGCATGCAACCCAAGAGCATGATTTTCTGTGTGTAGTTCGTTAACACTGGTGTTTTGATTTTGTGAAATATATAGCCCCCAAATGGCTGGTTTTAAAAGAAGCTCCTTTGAACAGTTTGTATGTTGCAGATGTTTTTGTCCATAAGCTACCTTCTTAGGAAACATTCAAGTCAACAAATAATTATTTTGCACTGACTGGGTATTATGCGCAGTCACTCAGCTCCCAATCTCTTCTAACATTCACCTCATTCTTTCGTATGTTTGAGGATGTACATTGTTAGAAATAACAGTTAAATAGACCTGTTAAAAAGATAAAAGTGCTGACATCTGACTTGGGGCCTAGTAGGAAATGCTCTCTGTCTGTTGGGGTAGTATGGAGCCTTTAAACTTGCCTTTTTGTGTTTGTAAAGTTTTTTATTTTATGTATGTATGTTTTGGTAGATTTTTGTTGAGTTAGTAGGAGACATTGACATTAGAAAGAAATGACAGTTACAAGGGTTCCATGCCTGGTGCTCTTCCAGTGGTTTTGTCAAAGACTGCCACTATTACTAGACAGATTTTGTAGAAAATGAAAAAAAATTTTTTTAATTTTTTTTTGTTTTTGTTTTTTGCGGCATCAGGGATCAAACAACCTCGCGCCTGCCAGGCAGGTGCTTAAACCACTGAGCCAAACTCCCGGCTTGAAAATGAAATTTTAATAGGAAGAAAAAAATTGACAGCACCGGTGTGATATATGCTGGATCTTCTTATCTAAATGTCCATTATATTCTGTCCTTTCCTACAGTACTCCCATTGTAAGAGAATTTTAGATACAAGGAGGATCGAAGTATTCATTCAGTATGTGTTTCTTGAGTGTCCACTGTATGTCAGCTCTCAGGATATGCAGGGAGTAAGACAGGTTAGACTCTTCCCTTTTAATGTCTTGTATTCCAGTTAGGTAAAACAGATAACGAACATAAAATTTTGCTAAGTACTGTGATAGAATTTATTTAGCAGTGTGAATAATTTTAAGATGCCAAGGTTAGCCTGGCTTCTTTGAGAAACTGATATTTGAATTGAGAGTTGAATGACAAAAGCCAACTGGGAAAATATCCAAGCTAAAGGGACATAATTGCAGAAACCTTGAAGCAGAAGCAAACTCCAGGCTAAGCCGTTATCAGCCATCCTTCATCTACTCTGTTGGGAGGAGATGAAGGAGACTAGTGTGGTTAGAAAGGGAATGCTGCCAGATGAAATCTGAGAGATGCAGGAAGTAGCCAGTCCTTGTGAGCCATGGGACACATTTACCTTGTATTCTAAACACAATAAGAATCCATCGAAAGGTTTTTCAAATAGGGAGTGACTGGTTCAATTTGTCATTTTAGAAGAAGTATCCTAGCTCATCTGAAGATTGAATTGTAGTGAGGCAAGGAAGAAGTAATTTCTTTTAAGAAGCCTTTGAATAACCCAAGAAAGAAAAGATAGCAATCTGAACCAGTTTGGGTAGTGGGGGAGATAAGGAGTAGGGGGAGATTGGAGTCACATTTTGAAAATAACAGATAATGACCTTGATGCTTTGATTAAGGATCGAAAGGATAGTCAAAGATGACTAGTTTTGGAACTTGAGTATCGAGTTGCATGGCCAAAGTACATCCTGAGATGGGAGAAACTAGAATTTTGCTTTTGCAGGGTCACCAGTAATTGGCTGTCAGCGGTGTTTGAGATACCATTTGATTGTCTAAGTGGAAATTTTGGATTGATTGATGAGCATCTGCCACTCATGGAAGAGAGCTCATGGAACTTACAAATGTAGGGTAATAAGGACTACCTCTGTGCCATGTCACTAGATGCATTTGTCTTGGGAGAGTATGAGAGTTCTTGGACTGAGTCCTTAGTACTGCATCATTTAGGGAATCTAGAGAAGGAAGAACAGGTGACAAAACAAATGATAAGAAGAAGCCACTGGGCTTGGCCAGAGCAGTAGCAGAAACAGTAAAGTGTTGGGTGAGTCCAGAGAAGAAGATGGCTTAACATGAAGAGAGTAGGCTTATGGGACTTGGCAGTATTCTTGCTGACAAAAACAACAGAGAATGGAGCAAGTGGATGTGTAGATGCAAGATGGGGAAATAAAGATCCTACTATGCAGTCAAAAAACTTGGCACAGCGAACAGAGGAGATCAGGGGTTTTGGGGTGGGGCCAGGAGAAAGAGTGATCCTGTTGAGATGAAGATGCAGCACCAGAGAAACGTTCACGGGCGATGGGATGAACCAGAAGTGGAGAGAAATCCCTTTGAGATATGGGACACTTCTTGCCATTTGGTCCACAAGCATAAAAGCCTCTACCCTGGGCTCCAGTTCCTTGGTTGCAGTAAAGGTTGCTTTTTTATTGGGGGAGGAGTGTAAGCAGTTGCTTCCCTGGCTGGCCTCTGCCCTTTATCTATCAGTCCATCTGCTGCCTGGGAAACACTTCCCAAAACTGAGCTTCTGTCCAGGTATATGCCCTGCCCTTCAGCAGGTTGCCAAAGCCTTTAGAGTTCTGAACTCCAGAATATACCGTCACCCCTGGTCTTTTGCCAACTCCCTGATGTAGTGCTTCACGATGCTTTCTGTGTCATTTCCTTTGCCTATATGGTGTCTTCTCTAGGAATGTTGTGTTCTGCTCTTCCTGAATTCCCAGAAGACTTCACACGCTTGGTACCTCTCCTCCAGGCTTTCTGGTTGCTTTTCAGCCTTGTTCCTAGGATTTGCCTCTCCCAGGTAAAATGGGATTACCTTACTACCCCTGGGCTCAGTCTCCACTGCATCAGTGGTACTTGACACTTGGTTGATTCGTTAATGAATGATTGAATAAACATACCTAACTGCACAAGAGAGCAATTAGGCTCCTAAAAAGCCTTCTAGTTGTTTGAAAGCGTTACCTCATGTGTAAAGAGTTTAAGTTTTGTAAGCATGAAATAAAAAGGACAGCATGATAGGGAAGACCATATCCCATCTCAAAACTGGTTTAAATTTCCTCTCCCCATCCCCACTGCCCCCTCCCCCATCTTGTTCTTATTGTTCTTTGGTCTCAGGAATATTAACTGATTAAAAATTCTGTCTGATGCTTCCACAAATCAACTTCGTTGGGGTTATACATGAAAATAATTATACCAAATCAAGAAATTCATTAACTTTAGTAGAAGTCGTATTCCAGGTATTCTCTCATGCCTCCTCACCTTCATTTCATATGGTAGGAGGTGGTTTAATATATGAAGCTAAAAAATAAAAATGTGAGTGCTTCTTTATTTTTGTTTCTACCTTCAATGTTGCCCTTAATATTTCAGGATAGCACTGAACATCAGTGATGATTTTCAGACATCCTGCATATCCTGCATGTGTGTAGTGACTATACATTTTATGTATAAATGAACTGTCTCTATGGGGCTTGGTTTTTCTCCATGATAGTGGTGTTCTTTAAGGAATTAAGGCTAATAAGACATTAGCTTAATGCAAAATGTCTCCTGAGCTCAAAGATCAGACATTCTTATCTTATAGTTAAAAGTCTAGTTTAAGAAAATAAAAATTGATGTTCAGAATTATTCCTCTGAGCAAATACGCCATTTGCTCTTACTTGGTGCATTAACTTTTCCATCGCTGGAACAAAATACCCAACACAGACTATCAAAAGTTTGATTCAATGCTCTTGGGGGATTCAGACCATGGTTAGCTGGTTCTAAGCCAGACGTGGCATGGGAGGAGGGTTAGCCAGGGAGCAGAGAGAGAAGGTAGGAGCTCCAGGGTTATGCCTGGTAATCCCCCTCTTTAGCCAAGCCCCACCATCTAACAACATGTTCGGCCACAGTCTCCCCAGTGGGTCAGTTCACGGGTGAGTATAGTGCCCCCATGAGCCCACCATCTCCCACTTCTAAATACGTCAGATTGGCGGGGGGCATTCTAGGTCTAAACCATAATATTGGTTTATTAGTACTTCAAAAATAAAGCATTTTTAATGATCTCTCTAGGGGTTTTTAAAAATTGGAAAAACATGTATGATTTGAAAATAAAATTAACTTCATGTTGTCTGAAGGTTACATTTGGACTCAAATTTTTTACATGTTTCTGAGACGACTTTTTTTTTTTTTTTTGACACCAGGGATTGAATTTAGGACCTCGTGCTTACCAGGTAAGTGCTTGAGCCGCTGAGCTAAATCCCCAGCCCCTGAGACCACTTTTTTGTTTTTTGCTTTTTCGGATCCAAGAAAAAGGTTAGAATGAGATTAGATGCATCATTAGGGGCAGCCTCTGGCTGCAAGTGACAGAGATCCAACTATAATCTCTTAACCAAATAGTATCTGTTAGTATCCGGGGAAGCATTCCAGCTAGATTTGTCATATAAAATGGCATTGTATTTGCATGTAGTCTGTACACATCTTGTGTGTTTAAATCATCTTTAGGTTACCCTAAATAGCTGATACAATGTAAATACTATGTAAATAGTTTTTACACTATATTTTTAGGGGACAATGACAAGACAAAAATCTGTACATGTGAAGTACAGACACATTTTTTCCAAGTATTGTTGATCTGAGGTTAGTTGAATCCACAGATGTGGAACCCACAGATACAGAAGGCTAACTGTAAAGCTTTATTTTTTTCCTATAAAAGATTCAGAAAGTGAGGAGCCAGGGTTGGTGCAGTGATCCAGTGTTGTCACCCATTATCAGTCTCCTCCCTTGTAGCTACTCTGCTATCTAATTTAGCATCCTGTGGTTCTTTGGGGGTCCTCAGGACCTACAGCTTGGGAAAGCATGAGTTAGCTGGATCCTTTTTTTTAATAAGAAACTACTAACTTCTGCAATATATTTCCATCAACATCTTAGTAGCTGAAACTGAAGCCCATAGATACTCCTAGCTATTAGGCATCCCAGGAAATTAGAATTTGTTGGATTTTTTAAAAATCTATTGAAATATAATTCGTATGTCACCCATTTAAAGAGTATAATTCTGTGCTTTTTTGTTACATTTTAGTTGTGCAATTATCAACCACACTCTGAGTTTCATTATCCCAAAAAGAAACCTCATACCCGCTTGCAGTCACTCCTAATTCCGTTCCTTCCTTCAACTCTAGGTAACTGCTACTCTACCTAATGTCTCTATAGATGTGTCTGTTCTAGACCTTTCAAATAAGTGTAATTATATAGTATGTAGCCTTTCATATTTGACTTCTTTCACTTAACATCGGTTTTCAAGATTCTTTTGTGTTGTAGCATGATCAATAAGTACTTCATTCTTTTATATTGCCCAAAGGTATTGCACTGTATGGGTATATGACTACTCTTTTGTTAGTTTATACGCACTTTAGAAACTTGAGCCTTTTATCACATCCTCACCTAAACAAAATAGGACTTCCGTTGATAAGGATCAGGGAATGGTTGCTGGTGGCACTAGCAATGTCTGCTGGTAGAGCTAGCTGTTGTACTTGGTACCGGTATTCTTTAGCAACATGTTTAATGCTTTCAAAGTTCTGTCGTGAGAGGAAGTACTGTAATTGTGAAGAGTGTTAGTGACATAAGGAATGCCTGGTCAACTTGACTGGTAAATATTGCTGTTACTTGAGCAGATAGCCTGGTAAGGATTACCACCTAAAGTCTTAGCCTTTAGGCCTTTGTCCAGAAAACTCTAGTATTCCATTGTAACTTCTATTAATTTGGCCTCTGGCCCTACTATATTGTGTTAATCTGTAATTTTGCTGCCACTTTATAGATTTAGGCTGTGAAATCATCCTCTGCTAGGCATGCAATATCTTCTACCACAAGGTACGTTGGCTTTAACTTCGTGATCTATCTAGGCCTTTGCAGGTAAACCAGAAATGGGTTGTGTGTCTCCAGAGAAATTCTTATTTAAAGAACTTAAACATTTAATGACATATCACATGAATTTATTGGGTTCAGTTTATATGCTTTTATATAATCAGTATTTCCATTCACATGAGGTTTGTTAACCTTTAAATTAGCACTATTTAGTCATAGAATTACTTAATATATACTTTAAGAACACTTTAGACATTGTGTACATTGTAGATCAAGATACTGTGCTAGAGAATTTGGTGAGCATGAAGAAGAATTGGTCCTGGGTCCTGGCTGCAGAAATAGTCTGAAAAAAGTTCCTCTAGCCCTGGTTTAATTCAGCCAAAATAGGTTGGTTCTGACCACAGTGGCCTCATCAGGAAGTACACTACCTGGTACTCTATTGAGTTTTTGTGTTGGAATCTCTAGGCAGTATCCTAGCCCAGCCCAGCCTTTCTCCCCTAATGAATTCACTGATGACTTAACTAAAAGGAGAGGGGCAGCTGTATTTGACCTGCCAGGCATTCTTGGTCAGTCCCGGTCAGTACTCCCTTACGGTCCTTCTCACCTCTTCTGGGAAGGCAGGAAAAGGAAGAGACAGGAGTCTGGGCTGCTGGCCTCCCTGAAATCCTGGATCAGTTCCACCCGAAGGTGCTTTCCCTGCACCCTTTTCCCTCACACTCTAGACCTCTTCAGTTTCCTCACCTCCCCTTTGTTACCAGTCTCGTCCTCTGGCACACGGGTCGTATGCCCCTCTCTAAGGAACATTGTTCCAGTTTCACAGGATGCAACACTTCAAGTGCATTTAAACAATATATGATTGAAAAGCAGATACAAATGTTTTTTCCACAACCCCTTTTGCAAAACATTGCATTTTAAAGATGAAAGGATTGCAACCTATTTTTTTTCTTTTACAAGTCATGGAAGCTGGGCATGGTGGCACACAGCACTCAGGAGGTTGATGTAGGAGAATTGTCACAAGTTCAAGGACTGCCCAGGTTACAGAGTGAACTCACGGCCAGCCTGAACTATGTAGTAGGACCCTGTCTCAATAAACAAACAAACCACAAATTTGGAAACTGAATTGAGTATTGCTTCCCAGACACAAGATAGAAAATAGGCTCTTTGTTTTTTTTTTTTTTTTTTTTGCGGCACCAGGGCGAACTCACAACCTCGCGCCTGCCAGGGCAGGTGCTTAAGCCGCTGAGCCAAACTCCCAGCCCTAGTTTTTTGAGGCAGGGTCGCACTATGTAGCT
>RJWM01027859.1:0-10793 GCA_004363535.1 Dasyprocta punctata | reverse complement strand
CCCGAGTGCTGGGATTAAAGTCGTGTGCCACCATGCCCGGCTGAAAATAGGCTCTTGTATTGAAGTGCTTTAGGAGGAAGATGTACTTTTCCCAGGAAGGGGATTGAATTTATTAGAGTAGTGACTAACTCCATTATTGGAAGTATTAATATGTATCTGGCAAATGAATAAAAGTTGATTTTATTTGATATTTTATATCCATGAGCATTTGTTATTAGAGCACAATAATCAAGGTAGAGAGTGCCGGAGGGGAAGATTCTTGGGTTAAATGGCATGAAGGCCTGGTACTTTCTGCTTGCCACACTAAATCAGTGCTTACACATACCCATACCCTTGTGTCTTCTCATGTACTGTGTCCCCTATATAGCGTTGCATCACGCTGTATGTCGCATGAACCCAGGTAACGCCTTGTCACCTGCAATACCCACCCTTCAAGAGGTTGTTCTTTATCCCCAGCCTCTCACAATCTGCTCTTTGTTTTTATCTGGCTACTAGCACAACTTTTTTTCTGTTCATTTATAGTTTCTAATAAGCTAAACACATAGCCAACTTTGACCCCTCTAACCGACTACATTTATACTACATATCTTCTGCTACCTGGCAATTGTTTTATTTTTCTATAAAATTTCCAAGGCATACAATCTTACTAGCCCTATCATTCATGCCAGACTATAACCATTGTCTCAGCTATTGTCAGCTGATCAGGTCATGTGGAGGAAGACCAAATGGACAGATGGACGCTCTTCCTGCTGGGTGTAGCAATGAGGCTGACTCATAGGCACAGAGACCTGGGGAGAAACACAGCTCTAGCTTCCTTCCTGGTCACAGGAGGAGTTTTGAGAGCAAGTTGACTCTGATCTTACCACTCAAAAACAACCCTTCCCAGACCTTGTCACAGTCCAGGAAGTTTATATCTGTAGTCCCCTGGAAAAATTACTGGAATTCTAGCGAGTTAATTCCAATCTACCACTTCCAGTGCAACCCATGGTGAAGATAAAGACACCAAGGCAAATTTATGTAGTTGTGGGAAGCCAAGGGGGTCCTAAGTCCAGCTGGGGTGATGGCTGACGGGAACAAAGGCCTTGACCCAGGACTGAACCCGTATTTGAACCCATGTTTTACTCATTTGTGAAGTGGCTTGAAGATGAGAGACTGTGAGAATGGCGGTAAGTACGTAAGTGCTGTGAGCAGGGGTAGGTAGGAGGCCTGAATATGCAGAGAGAAGGGTATGCAGAAAGAGTAGTCTGCATGACACGAGGTAGTATGTATGTTTTGGGGTTGGTGCTTCAGTTCTGATGTGTAATCTTTTATGCCCTGGGAAGTCATGGCCTCTTATCTCCAGGCTGGTCCCAGCTGACTCTCCTATCCACCTAGCTCATACATGTTTTGGGAGCTACAGGGGCAGGGAAACATAAACTGTCACCTTGCTTCAAAGACTGCACATCAGTACCTTGGCCAGACCAATTTACATTGCTTATAGCCAATTTAAGGAATAAGGAAAAATCCTAGCCAGCTCTGTACATATTAATACATGGAAATAGGGCCAAATTTAGTGAAAATTGCTCGTCTTTCAAGGACAGTCATCTAGGTGGTCTTCCACAAACAATAACTTTTATGCTGTAGCTAAAGGATTTGATCTGCTGGTTGAAGATTTGGTCATTAGTTCATTCATTCAACTGGAACAACTGTGAAGCTCAGAGATTGGTGAAGCCAAGGAGGCTGTCCTGTCCTCACAGTCTGCTGGTTCCAGGGCACGTGGCCAACTTGTTACAGCACAGTGTAGGAGAGGAGGTTCTGAAGCTGTGCCTACACTGAGATGCCAGCCCTGGAGAGCCCTCCTTAGGGGCCTAAGGAAGCCTAAGAAGCTGGAGCATGTGGAGGCATCTCCAGAGACATCGGGAAGCCCTAGAGAGCCAGTAGGCCCTGCTCCAACGGGGAGCTGCTTGGGCCACCACCCCTGAGTCAGGAGTACTGCTACTGTTTGTATGTGGCAACTCATGCATGTAACCCTCTATTTGTCTGAGCATCCATCCCTTCTGTCCTTGAGTTTGGTGTTATTACTGATCCCCATGGTGTGGTGAGAGACTGAATCTCTGAGTCTCAGTTTCAGGACATGACCAGAGGAAGGAACTTCTTGGACATTGACTGAAATCGGGTTTCTCCCCTGTTGTTATTGAAACTTTTATTTGCAAGCTCAGTCCTTTTCATCTAAGAATGTTTCTTGGAAAACTTTTCCCCCAGAGATACGACCAAAAATACCCTCATGGAAAACTGCATCACTTTAGGTCAGGGAGGTGGATTTCTATTCTCAGGATGGTGAGAGAGGTCTGGCCAGGACTCCAGGGCAGGGGCTGGGCTTGAGGTGTTCTCTCAGTCCTGACCTGCCCAGCTCCACAGTGCTAGGCCAAGACTTTGCTCTGGCTCCCTTGGAGAAGGCTCTAGGGAGCCTGGACATGAGTAGCCTGTCTCACACTCCCATCTAGACATGCAGAGGCCTTGTTTATCTCTGTGTTCTCATGGAAATGGAGATCTGCTGTCTTCTCTGATGCCTTCCCAGGCTTGAAGAAAACACACTTGAGGGATGTCACATGCTCATGTAAGACTCAGGAAACCACCCAAGCTCAGAGTGGTTACAACAGACAGACTCACTGGGCTGGGGCTTGCGGGGTAGGTGTTCTGCAAGAGAAGCTGCCACTATCTGGTTGGTCACATAGAGGCCTCAAGGTCCCTGTGGCTCAGGAAAGGAAAGATACCCCATTTTCTAAGCAGTAGGCAGGCTGGAGGCCCTCTTGACAAATATAAATGCATAGAATCATGTGAATTAAGAGGGTGTGTGTGTGTGTGTGAGACTATTACATCATAAGCATCCCAAGAAATGAAAGACAATTTCCTTTAGCACTTAAGGTTTATTCATTTCTTGGAGCGAGAGAATCATTCTACTCACCAGATTTAATCCTACTATTTCCTACAGGGCAGTGAACACATGTGGAATTCATTATTCCAAGAGTTCTTACTAGCAGGATAAAACCCCAAAATGTTCAAAAGTCTTGGAAAAAGGTATACCAGAGACAGGGCTGTTTCTTAAATCCCCAAAGAGAGAGATGGACTTATCCTTAATACTGACCTACAGAGTGAGACAGCAGTGTCTGGAGAGCTCTTATGTGAACTCACTGATGGAGTGCTTTCCCTGTAGCTGTGTCTCCATGGTGTTGCACAAAGTCTGTTTCATAATGTTCATTTATTTACTCTATCTGCACAGTCCAGCCAGAATGACAAGAGTTACTTTTCTAGTAGCAGTAGCCGCTTCAGCCCAATGGCCCTGACCTCTGGACCCAGACCTGAGACCACAGGGCGCCTTCTAGGGTTGGGCTGCAGCCTGTGGCCATGAGCCACTAAGGAAATGGCCCATGACCTAGACCTGCCCAACTCTCTGCTGCTCCAGTTCACCAGCAGGAATGTTGCCTAGAGTGTCATTCTCAAGGGTTGACACTTTTGGCTGACCTATCACGAAGGGGAGGCACCAGAAACTGCCAAGACAATTTTATGATAAATGGCCTTCTTTTCCCCACCCTGAAAATTAGGTTTCCTTGATCTTAAAAAGTTAAAAATTTTTTTGTAGTGAAGTTGGAAAGTTCACAGCACCTTTGTTACAAATATTCTTTCTCATGTTGGCACAGGTTACTAGAAAATTGCCTGGAAATTATTTTTAAAATTCTTAGGAAAATACACTTTTATAACCTAGTGTGCTTGCTAAGCATTTCATTCACTTCCCATTGTCTGGGAGAAAATATGAGGCTCAGCATAGGATTTGTTTATTGGTGGGTTAATTAAAGCCTAATAACTAAAAGAAAAAAATACTTTTGTGGGCACATATGGCCCCTTCTTGTTCCATCTTCTGTACATTTAAACCTTCCTTTACTAGTTTTCCTCTTTTTAATTTTCCATACCGCATTCAGATAACTGTAACCTTCTGACTCATCAGTTCTTTCAGTTAGCATTTGAGTTTAAAGTTCAGTGGTTCTATTTTTAATTAGTAAATACCTTTTGTCTTTTAAAAATAAATCTTTTCAACTAAGTAATTTCTTGTGAGTTTTTTGTATTGTTTTTAGATCATTTTAAACATGCTTTTTTAAAACAAAAAATCAACCCCGTTTATACCAATTTTTGAGACTCTTAGAAAGTCTTGAGCTGCCTGTGTCTTTGCTGACTATCAGTTACAGCTTCTTTTTCATGTGGTCCATAAATTTGTACTGTGACCTCATGGCCTTGTGTCTCAAAATCCTGTGGGGCCTAGGTTAAGCATACATGCTCACTCAGAAAGCAGCCAATGCATTGTACCCCTTCTAGTGCTGATTCAGCAGATGGTAGCTTCCCTGGACCATCACCACAGAGTTGTTAAAGCTCAAACTACAGCGTGGGGCTACCAGCCTGTGGTTATTAATTTTCGGTGGAGACTTTTCCTTAATCACAAAAGCCCAGGCCAAAACAAACATGTTCCATTGCCTTCCTTTGCCAAGGATGTATTGTTTGTCCTAGTCCATCCTTCCACTGAGGATGTGACTCCGGTTTTGGTGACTCTAAGTCTACTTGGATGACTGACCTTTTCCGTCAAGCCCTTTGTAAGCCTCTAATCACATGATCTCACCACTCCATCTATTTAGGCCTCTCTTTCCTTCTCACTTTGATCAGCTTTAGGCATTCACTCCACTGCAGAAACTCAGCTCTCTCACATGGCAGTCTCTTATATTCCCAAGGCCAGATCCCATTCCTGATGAACCCTGTACCAGCTGTTGTCAAGCAAGAACTTGCTGGCTGATGCCCAAAAGGCACAGAAACCAATTGGCACCAGTTCTTACAAAGAGAAAGAGCTTTATTGTAGATTAACTGAGAAAGAGACAGGATGAACACTGAGGCTTGCCTCCTTGCTGGCCAGTAGTGAAGTTTAAATGGATGGATCCAGGGGAGATAGCTGATTGATTGCTGATTGGTTGTAACTGAGAGTCTTGGCGGAATGGTCTACACCCATTACAACAGTCCAAGTGAACTTGTGAATAATTCTGGTTCATCCTGCACTGATTGACTGAACCTCTCTTCGTCTAAGTCCAGGAGGTTCTATTGCTGTTCCTTGGATGCCACTTATTAGAGATGCCTTGTCCCACCAGGCTCTCAAAGTTATCTAGGTCAGTACCCTAGGGCTGTGCACCTTTGTTCTCAAACACAACTTGCATGATGTTTAGGAACAGGGAGGTTGCCATTGTATGGCCCCGTTTTAGTCAGTATGAGCAGATTCACTTCTCCAGTGAAAATTACATACCTGGGCTGCTAGTTTCTTTTTTAATTCAAGGCCTCATACTTCCTATTGGCCCTTAACTTTGTTAGTTTCATTGTAACTATCTTCTCTCTCAAACTTTTCCTTGCAACCCTCCCCTCCTTCCTCACTTGCAACCTCATCTTACTATTTGGGAGCATATAGAAGGCATCAGAAGGAAACTTAACTGTCCTTTATGCCACCAGATCCATAATACCATGTGTACCTGTTTCCATCAGTTCCGCCTTTTCTCCTGCTAGATTGGGATGCATCACTTCTCTCAGGAAGGTCAGTCACTCCTTTTGTTCTCCAGCCCCTCATTCACTCTTCCCTTCTCCAGAACTGCGCCTTTTCCCTCTCTATTCTAGCAGTGGCCCTCAAACTCAAGTGAGCCTCAGCATTTCTAGATGTTTCTAATTCAGTAGGTCCAGGATTGAGCTCGCGAAGCAGTATTTCTCACAAGTTCACAGGTCATGCTGGTGCTATTGGCCTGGCGAGCACAACTTTAGAACAATTCCCTAGTACAGTGGTTGACCAACTGCTGCATGTTAGAGCAGCCAGAGAGTTCTTTGTTTAAAACTCAAGATGCCTCGGCCACAACCTAGTAAATTAAAACAGAATTTGAGGCATTGTTATTTTTGAAGTTTTCTAGATAATGCCAGTGTGTAGCTAAGTTTAATAACCAACATAGAATTTTTTTCCCCAAATCTATTTTATTTCAAGGATAAAAAGAAAGAAAAAAGAAAAGAAAAAAAAAACTACAACAAAATTTCAAAACACATCAATCAGGGGTAACAATGGTACATTCATTGCACAGTGTCATCCCCAAATCATTCACCCAGAGCACGAGACATCTGCATTCAATTGCCTGAACAATACCAGCACAAATCTTTCTCTTCAGCAAACTCAGAGCAATGAGTAGTATAACTATCTTAACGATTTTTTATATACATACACATACACGTTTTTTCTTTCAGCTTCTCACACTAATGAAACAATATGATGTTTACACGTGTGTCTTATTTATTTCACTAATGAGTATGTTCTCAAGTTGCATTCATTTACCTATAAAAGTCTCCAGTTTATTCTTATTTATGGATGAGTAGTACTCCATTGTATAAAAATACCGCATCTTTTTTATCCATTCCTCAGTCAAGGGGCATTTAGGTTGTTTCCAAGATCTGACTATTACAAACTGTGCTGCTATAAACATGGGTGCACGTATATCACTGTGGTATGATGTTTTTAATTCTTTTGGGAAGATACCCAGAAGGGGAATAGCTGCGTTGAATAGGACCTCTAATCCTAGTTTTTTGAGGAATCTCCACAGTGATTTCCACAGTGGTTGCACCAGTCTGCATTCCCACCATCCATGGAGAAGGGTTCCTTTTTCCCCACAGGCTCTCCAGCATTAGTTATTGCTTGATTTCTTGATAGTAACCATTCTTTCTGGGGTGAGGTGGAATCTCAGTGTTGTTTTAATTTGCATCTCTCTAATGACCAGTGATATTGAATATTTTTTTGCATTTTTTATTTGCTGTTTGTATTTCTTCATCTGAGAAATATGCATTCATCTCAGATGCTCATTTTTGGATTGGGTCTTTAAATTTGAGAGGACTGATTTTTTTGAGTTCCTTATATGTTCTCCATAGTAATCATTTGTCTGAAGAACAGCTGGCAAACATTTTCTCCCACATTGTGGGTTATCTCTTCACTCAGTTGGTGGTTTCTTTCACTGTGCAAAAGCTTTTCAATAGGGTGAGATCCCAGTTGTTGATTCTTTGTGATAGATCCTGTGCAATCTGGGTTTTGTTCATAAAGTCTTTGCCCACACCAGTGTCACCAAGAGTTTTACCTACTCAGTCTTCCAACAGATTTAATGTTTACATTTTAATATTATGATTTTGATCCATTCTGATTTTAGCTTAGTACGTGGTGAAAGATATGGGTCCAATTTTAATCTTTGGCATGTGTAGAGCCAGTTTTTTCCACACCATTTATTAAAGAAGCTATCTTTCTTCCAGTGAAGGTGTTTGGCACCTTTGTCAAAGATAAGGTAACTTAGTGTGTCTGCAGTTGTTTCTGCATCTTCTAATCTGTTTCATTGATCTTTGGGTCTGGTTTTTTGCTAGTACTGCACTGTTTTTATCACGGCAGCTTTATAGTATAATTTCAAGTCAGGGATTGTGATGCACCCTGCCTTGTCTTTGTTGCCCAGGATTGCCTTTGCTATTCTAGGTGTCTTCTGGTTCCAGATGAATTTTAAGATTGTTCTCCCTAATTCTGTGAGATATGTTATTGGAATTTTGATTGGGATTGCATTGAATCAGTGTAACAGTTTTGGAAGTATGGCCATTTTCACTACATTAGTTTTTCCTACCCAAAAGCATGGAATATCTCTCCAGTTTCTAATAGCCTCTTCAACTCCTTTTTCAGAGTACTGCAATTTTCAATGTAGAGGTCTTTTATATCATTTATTAGATTTACTCCTAGGTATTTCATTTTTTTGGATGCTATTGTAAAAGGTATTGTTTCCCTGATTTCTCTCTCAGTGACTTTGTTATTCATGTACAGGAAGGCTATTGCTTTTTTTTTTTTCTGTTAAACTCCTAAAATTTTTTCAAATTTTTATTTATTTATTTATATTTATTTTTTAATTTTATAACAAAAAAGAAAGTATAGCACATTAGAAAAACATCTGCAAGAAGCACAAATATTATGAATTCTACATTGTTTTCAAAAGAACAATTCACAGTAAAAATGAAATCTAAAAATGACCCTGTGAAAACTACTTTTCACTCAGAATTCTTTTTCTTTAGCTATCTTAACTAATTTTTTATATACATACATAGATTTTCTTTCAGTTTGTCACACAAGTGCAACAATATGATGGTTACATATGTGTGACTTATTTAATTCATTGGTAAGTATATTTTCAAGGTGCATCCATTTAAATATAAAAGTATCTAGTTTATCATTCTGTATAGCTCAGTAGTATTCCATTATATAGAAATACCACATCTTTTTTGTCCATTCCTCAGTCGATGGGCATTTAGGTTGTTTCCAAGATCTGGCTATTATGAACTGTGCAGCTGTAAACATAGGTGCACATATATCACTATGGTATGATGTTTTTAGTTCTTTTGGGAAGGTACCCAGAAGGGGAGTAGCTGGGTCAAATGGGACCTCCAATCCTAGCTTTTTGAGGTATCTCCACACTGACTTCCACAGTGGTAGGCTATTGATTTTTGAGTGTTGACTTTGTAACCAGCTACATTACTGCGTTTGCTTATAAATCTAGAAGTCTTTTGGTGGAGTTTTTGGGGTCTTCTAAGTAGAGTATTGTATCATCAGATAATGATAGTTTAACTTCTTCTTTCCTATCTTTATTCCTTTTATTCATTTTATTTCTTTCTCTTGTCTAATTGTTATAAGCTAAAGTTTTGAGGACTATGTTGAATAAGAGTGGAGACAGTGGACATCCTTATTCCTGATTTTAGAGAGAAAACTTTCAGTTTTTGTGCATTTAGTATGATGCTAGCTGTTGGTTTGTCATAGATGGCTTTTATCAGATTGAGATAAAGACTATTCCAATTTTTTTGTAGGATTTTTATCATGAATGGGTGCTGGAGTTTGTCAAAAGCTTTTTCTGCATCTATTGAGATGATCATGTGATTTTTGTCCTTGGCTCTGTTAATATGCTGTATTACATTTATGGATTTATGTATATTGAACTATCCCTGTATCCCTGGCATGAATCCCACTTGATCATGGTGTACAATCTTTTTGATGATATGCTGCAGTCTGTTTGCCAGTATCTTACTGAGGATTTTTGCAATCTCATTAGGGAGATTGTCCTGTAATTCTATTTCTTAGTTGGGTCCTTCTCTGGTTTTGGATTCAGAGTAATGCTTGCTTCCAGGAATGAATTTGGGAGTATCGTTTCCCTTTCAATTTCATTAAAGACTTTGAGAAGTAGTGGTGTTAGGTCTTCACTGAATTTCTTGTAGAATTCAGCAGTGAACTCATCAGGGCCTGGGCTTTTGTTTGTTGATAGGCTTTTAATTACATCTTTGATTTCATTTATTGATATTGAGTTACTTAGGATTTTAATATCTTCTTGATTCAGCTTTGATAATTCATATGCATCTCGGAATCTGTCCATTTCTTCTGTATTTTCCATCATATTAGAATACAAGTTTTCAAAGTAGGTATAGATGATTTTCTGGATTTCTGCAGGGTCTGTTGTGATTTTACCCTTTTCATTTCTAATTGTATGAATTTGAATCTTTTCTTTCTTTTTTTTGATAAGGTTGACTAAGGGTTTGTCAATTTTACTTAATTTTTCGAAGAACCAACTCTTCAATTCATTGATTCTTTGTATTGGTTTTTTAGTCTGCAGTGTGTTAATTTCTGCTCTTTATAATTTCTTCCCTTGTACAATTTTTTTTTTTTTTTTTGTATTGGGGATTGAACTCATGACCTTACGCTTGCCAGGCAGGTGCTTATACACTGAACTAAATCTCCGGCTCTTGTACAAGCTTTTGACTTAGCTTGCTCTTCTTTTCCTAGAAGTTTGAGGTTCAACATTAATTTTGTTTATTTGTGGTTACTCTGTTTTCCTGATATGGGTATTTACTGCTATAAACTTCCCTCCTAAGACTGTTTTCATTGTGTCCTACAAGTTCCAGTATGTTATATTGTCATTATCATTCAACTGTAAAAACTGTCTAATTTCTTCTATAATTTCATCTGTGACCCCTTGGGGGTTTAATAGGGTGCTATTTAATTTCCATGTGTTTATGAAGCTCTTGTGGTTTCCTTTGGCATGGATTTCTAATTTCATTGCACTGTGGTCTGATAGTATGCATTGGATAATTTGAATTTCTTTGCATATACTTAAGCATGTTCTATGAGCCAGTATATGGTCTGTTTTGGAGAATGTCCTGTGTGCAGTTGAGAAGAACGTGTATTCTGATGTTGTGGGGTGGAACACTCTATAGACATCTACTAGGTCCATTTGTTCAAAAGTTTGATTTAGTTCTAATATTTTGTTATTGATTTTTTGTCTAGTTGATTTGTCTTTTTGTGACAGTGATATATTGAAGTCTCCTAGTACAATTGTATTAGGGCTTATTTGATTTTTCATGTCCATTAGTAATTGTTTTATATAGTTGGGTACACTGGTATTTATTGCATATATATTTTTGATTGTTATCTCTTCCTCTTGTATTGTTTCCTTTACAATGATGTAGTGACCTTCTTTATCTGTCTTAATCAGTCTTGGTTTGAAATTCACTTTGTCTGCAAATAGAATAGCTACCCCTGTTCTTTTCTGGCTTTTGGTCACATGGAGTACTGTTTTCCATCCTTTGACTTTCAGTCTATGAGTTTCTTTTTGAATTAAATGTGCTTCTTGTATGTAGCATATTGTTGGATCTTTCTTTCTGTCTTTCTTTCTTTCTTTTTTTTTTTTTTTTTTTTT
>RJWM01027858.1:0-26233 GCA_004363535.1 Dasyprocta punctata | reverse complement strand
TTTTTTTTTTTTTTTTTTTTTTTTTTTTTTTTTTTTTTTTTTTTTTTTTTTTTTTTTTTTTTTTTTTTTTTTTTTTTTTTTTTTTTTTTTTTTTTTTTGTGGCACCGTGGATCAAACTCAACCTTGTATCTGCCAGACAGACGCTTAAGCCACTGAGCCAAACTCCTGGCCCTAGTTTTTTGAGGCAGGGTTGCACTGTGTAGCTCAGGCTGGCCTTGTGCTCAGTTGCGTTGTAGCCCAAGGCAGCCTTGAACTCACAATGCTTCTACCTCAGCCTCCCAAGTGCTGGGATTAAAAGTGTGCACCACCATGCCCAGCTAAGCATAGCACCTTTAAAAAAAATCTTTGGCAATAAATCATGTATACCTTTCCATATCTGTGAGTAATGCTATTCACTTTCCCTGGTGCTTTAGTTTGTATTCTCATGATGTCACCTAGTTTGTAGAACTGATCCATGCTCCTTTTCTCTTTATTTTCTTTCTCCCAGCTGCTTCTGCAGTGATTCTTAGAATCATCTTTCTAAAATGTAAACTCTTGGCAAAGAATATGAATTGATAATTCACAAAGAAGAAACAGAGCTACAAATAAACACAGAAAGAAAAGAAATATAAAACATTCCCCAGCTAAATTAATGTGATTTTTAAAATGATGGTATTAGTAAAACTTTTTAAAGGAATAATGTATTTCAGAACAGTATTTAAGAAAATATACATATTTATTAACTATTTTATCCTAAGGAATATTTATTTTTAATTTTATTTATTTGTTTATTTTTTGTGGCACCAGGTATCGAACCAAAAACCTTACTCCTCCCAGGCAGGTGCTTAAACCACTGAGTCAAACTCCCGGCCCTAGTTTTTTGAGACAGGGTCACACTGTGTAGTTCAGGCCGGCCTTGCACTCACATTGTAGCCCAAGTCAGCCTCGAACTCACAACACTCCTCCTACCTCAGCCTCCCGAGTGCTGGGATTAAAGGCGTGTGCCACCACGCCCAGCTCTCCTAAGGAATATTTAAAGATACGCAAGAATTGGGGTTTTAGCTCAGTGGCCTAGCACCTGCCTGGCAAGTGCAAAGTCCTGAATTTGATTCCCGGTACCAAAAAAAGAAAAAGATAGACACAAAAATTCTGCTATGAAGACTTCATTGTGGTGCCTATTATTCTCAAAAGAGTTGAAATAACATGTATTTCTTGATCCTGAAAGATGATGGTATCAAGTGAATAAAAAATTGGATTAGAAATTACACATACACACACACCTTATTTAAAAGACTATATATATGTCTAGAATATTATCAGCATTGTATCTTAGTGGTAGGATTGTATGTGATATTTATTTTCTTCATTTTAAACATGCTGCTAATTTTTCTTATGTAATATCTAATTTTATTTTGTTTTTTGGTGTGTGTTTTTTTGTTTTGTTTTGTTTTGTTTTGTTTTTTGAGACAGGGTCTCACTCCATAGTCCATACTACCCTTCCTTGAACTTACTATGTAGTCCAGGCTGACCTCGAACTTGTGTTGATCTTGCATCTCAGCCTACTACTGAGTGCTGGGATTACAGGCATGTGTGACCATACCCAGCTGGTTAATACTAATTTTAAAAAATCCTAGGCATTTGTTTAAAAACAATTTTAAATATATCCTCATATATTGCAAATAATGGTATAAAATACAGATCCCTTTTAGAAAACATCTAGTAAAGGCTGAGGGTGCAAGGTCCTGGGTTTGATCCCCAGCTCTGTGGGGGACAAAAAGTATAAGAAACCACTTGGCAATATGTATTTAGAGCCATAAAAATACTTATAATCAGTGACCAAGTAATTCCATTTCTGGACCTTTTTTCTTACATGGAAAAGAGGTAAGTTTACAAAAATGTTTACTTATAACTTTATAATATGCAGTAAACAGCATTTGTCTTGGGTCTGATCTTTTAAAGATTTTCCAGGCTAAATACAAATCAGAATTACAAACTTTCAAGTGTAAGGAACTCGTTAGAGGTATCATAGGTCCTCCACTGTAGCAATTAGAATAATGGTTATGAAGATCAATACCCACATAAGAAAACTGACAAATACAAAATTCTCTGTACAGCAAAATTATGACTTACAAGAATAGTGGTATATAAACATGGGAAAGTAGAGTTAAGAGTCATTTCAAAATTTTACTTTCCAAACTTTTTATAGCATACTTACTAAGGTCATGTGTACACTTAGATGGATGTGTTGTCACATGCCTGTAACCCCAACATAGGCAAGAGGATCGTAAGTTTGAGACCAGCCTGGGCTACATAGTGAATTTCAAGGCCACCCTAAACTACGTGGCAAAACTGCTGAAACCTGCCCCCAACACATGTGACTTTAAAATCTTTCATTGACTTTCCATTTTCTTCATTGCCCACACAAGAAAATCTAATTACTCCTACCTTGTAAGGTCATATCAGAAACCCACAGCTACTCAAAATGCCATTCAGTTTCCTATTTTTATGCTTTTGTTCTTATTCTCTCTGCCTACAATCCTTTTCATCCTTGCCTATGAGCAAGTGAGCTTTTGTCTTTGAAAACTCTTGCCTTGCCTTTCTCATACTCCCAGGATTAAGATCCAACCATTCTGGGTGCTCCCCAATACTAATTCATTCACTACAGGAACCATCACATGTTCATTAGGTGTCAGACCCTACACCTAGCCTCTGGGTGGAATATGGTGAGGAAGATGACTGAAAACAGGTTTTAAAAAATTCTTTTGGCCTGTGTGTGGTGGCACACATCTATAATCCCAACACTTGGGAGACTGAGGCAGAAGGATTGCCTGGAGTTTGAGGATAGCCTGGATTACATAGTGAGATTCTGTCTCAAAAAAACCAGAAAACAAACAAACAAAAATTACTTCTCTCTCATGTTTTACTCCCTGTGTTGGTTACTTTTCTCTCTCATTGATGGGACAGAATACCCAATACCCAGAATTAAGGAAGGAAAGGTTTTATTTAGCTCACAGTTTGTGGAGGTTTCAGTCCATAATCAGCTGGCTCCAAGGTAGAGTGGCACTGCACAGGGGCAAAAGTTCATGGTTGTGGAAAACAGCAAAAGCAACAAGAGCGAAAAGGAGCAAGACAGAAGACTTTCTGTCCCTTGTATTGTATGAAGACCACCTACCCTAGGGTGTGTGTAGCACCCACACGCATAATCTCAGCATTGGACCATGAATCAGTCACAAATTCTAGAAGCCCACGCCATGACTGTATGAGGCTTGGGGGGACATCCAGACACAAACCATAATACTCTATCATTGTATTAGTCTTACTAGTTCAAAAAAGCATGCATTCATGCATTATTTTTCTTTATTGCCTCAGATCCTAACACAATAACAAATGCAAGACAAAAGGCACCTATTAAGATTTCAAATGAATGGCTGAATATAGTTAAAGTACTTACTGAACCTGGATGTGATGCTACGCACCTGTAATCCCAGCACTAGAGAAGCTGAGACAGGAAGGTTGCCAAGAGTTTGAGGCCAGCCTGGGCTACATAGTGAGTTCAAGGTCAGCTTGAACTACATAGTGAGATCCTGTCTCAAAAAAAATCCCTCAAGCCTGCCTGGCAGGTGCGAAGTAGAGAGTTTGATCCCTGGTACTGAAAAAAAAAAAAAAGAACCCCTCAAAACAAAAGTATTTATTAAGCTGTGTTCTTCAACCGGTTGTGGTGGCACACTCCTTTAATCCAAGCACTGGGGAATGGGCAGGAGCATCCACAGAGCTGAGGCCAGCTTGGGCTACAACGTGAGCAGAAGGCAGGCCTGAACTACATAGTGTGACCCTGTCTCAAAAAACTAGGGCCAGGAGTTTGGCTTAGTGGATTAAGCGCCTGCCTGGCAGGCACGAAGTTGTGAGTTCGATCCCCAGTGCCACCCAAAAAAAAAAAAGATGTGTTCTTCAGACATCAATATAATAGCAGATATAGGGCAAAATAAACTTAAAACCACTTGGAAATATGAATGTGATATTTTTATATCCTGAGATCCAAAGTCCTTTCTATAGATGTTAGCAGTTCCTGTTTGCTTTCTCTGTCTGCTACTGTAGAAATATACAGTCTTTCCCTTCAAGAAGTTTATAATACAACTGTATAGACACAGGTTTCCTCATTAGTTACAATGAAAATTAAACTAGCTAGATTTTCTCAAGATTTTTATGTTGTGCAGATTTTTCCTTTTATTTTATTCCTTTTCATTAATATGTTTTTGAGTTTTGTATGCACCAATTGCAAAAATTTAAATGTATGTTCAAAAAGTAAACAACAAAGAAGGATCTTTGAATGTATTTTAGAATGGTTGGTATTACGTTCTTTTGGTTCACAAACTAGAGAGTAAGGATATGGATAATGTATTTGACTGGTAAATTATACTCTTAATTATCTGCTGTAATTGCTGAATTGCTAACTGTCACTTAAGGACTGTGTAAATGGGGTGTAAAAGGTTATTTACAGAAATTCTTTCTCTGGCCACCTATTTTCAGTCTTTTTCTTTGACTGCTATCTGATTTTGTCTAATAAGTCTAGGAAAGTGGAAGTAGTAAACAGGAAGTTGTATCCCATAGCAAAAAAAAAAAAAAAAAAAGTAGAAAAGAAAAGATGGCTTTGTGAGAAAGAACAAAGGAAGCCAGAAAAAGCTCAGAGAAGTCTCCTCAAGGAATATGTGGTGGAAGAAATAGTCAGATAAATTTTTAAAAATTGCTTCCAAAACAGGTGAAGTTACTCTTTTGTAGTTATACCAGATTACCTTTGATAATTCAACATTATAATGATAACAACTTTAAATATCTCATTTTTTATTTTATTCCTTATTATTTTTACCTCTTCTATATCTAATTAGGTGTATGTGGTTGCTATGAATATTAAAAAGGAAGCTGAGTCAAAACCAAAAAGAGCAACTAAAAATACTGATGATGATGATGATGACTATGGTACCACAGATGAACTACCGCCAGATAGTTTAATAACACTGGTACAACCTGAACTCCCTACACTTAGCCGCCTATGGTTGGCAGCATTGAAAGACTATGCACTTTTGACTTTACCAGCTGAATTTGCTAGTCAGCTCCCTCCCGATGGTAAGTATGGCATTTGGGATGTTGCTTTTAGGGAGTTCAAAATAGTAATTAAACAAAATGGATTTGGTAGAGGCAACTATCAGCAGTAACAGCACTTTAAAGTTCTGTAGAATTAAACTTTAGAACATGTTCTTCATACTGAGTTTTACACTCAAGACAATACCATATAAAGCTTTTTTGTTAGTGGAAGCAAAAATGTTTGTACTGTTGCAGTAATATCTGTATGAATGGGGGTACTCTAAAGAATTTTGGATAGCAAATTGTTTTGCATAAATGTAAAGTATGTACCTGCACTGGTCAATATATGTATGTCAATATGATCTTACTCAGCCGGGCGTGGTGGCGCACGCCTTTAATCCCAGCACTCGGGAGGCTGAGGTAGGCGGAGCGTTGTGAGTTGGAGGCCGGCTTGGGCTACAACGCGAGCGCAAGGCTGGCCTGAGCTACATAGTGTGACCCTGCCTCAAAAAACCAGGGTTGGGAGTTTGGCTCAGTGCCTTAAGCGCCTGCCCTGGCAGGCGTGAGGTTGTGAGTTCAATCCCCGGTGCCGCAAAAAAAAAAAAAAAAATATATATATATATATATGATCTTACTCTACAAATTGTTTGGATGCCTAAAGTCCTATGCAAATTGTTTATACTTAATTTTTCCTACTGAAATTGATACAGAAATTATCATGAGCATTTTTCCTGTTTAGAAAACAAAAAAAATGTATTATCAGTTTCTACTCAAAGAACCCATTCCTCTTCCCATATAGAAATGATAACTGTAATGGAGTTTTCTCCTTCCTTAATCAACCATGATAGCAAGGACAGGAAATCCTCAGTGTTGGTATTAGAAACAGGAGGTAAGAGGAATAACAGAAGAGCAGAAAAATAAAAAGGAGACAGAATCTCTGGTCATGGTAAAAAAAAAAAGTGGAGGTGAAATGAGGAGGTAAATCTTTTGACAGCAGGGCTGGAAAAGATAAGGATACTTAGTGGCACTAGCAGCATGGAGGAGCAACTCAACAGCTGGCATCACTGAGGAAGAGATGAGCACTCCAAGTCAGCAGCTGAGTGAAGTGGTTAGTGCACCTAGGAGAAGCTCATTGGCCAGATTGTGCTTCTCTATGAAAAAAGTAGTTTTCAGTTAGTTGTTCATAAGTGAGTGAACACTTATAATAGAAAATAATGAATAGAAAATAATTTAATCGGTTGTATTGTTTTACAGGTGGAGCATTTTATACACCGGAGACTATTGATACAGCCAGACTTCACTACCGGAATTCCTGGGCTCCAATTCTTCATGCAGTTGCACTTTGGTTAAATAGCACAGGGTTTACATGTTCAGAGTTCACAGAAGCAGCAGCAGTGTCTGGTTCACAAAAACATTCTGCAGCTATCAGTTTAAACCAGGCATCAGGAGCAACAGCCAGTGCTAAATCTTTGCCAGAAATTAATAAAGACAGAATGCACCTAATTTTAGGTAGGAGTGTCATTATGCTTAGCTTCAAAATGTGTCACTCTGAAAATTTTTGTCTTTGATGTAATGAGCCTCAAAATCTGTCACTTATGAAAATTCATGGCTTTCAAATAATGCTATGGAAAAATTTTATATCGCACAATTTAGACACTGAATAATAAAAAGATTTTCCAGCTCAACTTGTAAGTTAACATAACTTGAAAGTCTTTAAAAAAAAAAAAAAAACCGGGTCTCGTTGTATAGTCCAGATTGGTCTTAAACTCGTAACTCTCCTGGCTCAGCCTCTTTTTTTTTTTTTTTTTTTTTTTTTTTTTGCGGCACCGGGGATTGAACTCACAACCTTGCGCCTGCCAGGGCAGGCACTTAAGGCACTGAGCCAACCTCCCGGCCCTGGTTTTTTTGAGGCAGGGTCGCACTATGTAGCTCAGGCCGGTCTTACACTCACGTTGTCTGGCTCAGCCTCTTTAAGTGCTGGTGTTATAAGCATGAATGAACAGCCATGCCTGGTTTTAACTGAATTTTTTATTTAAAAGTTAAATTGTTTAGAACTATTCTTTAAATATTTTAGTTATTGAGCTGGGCATGGTGGCGCACCCTTTAATCCCAGCACTCAGGAGGCTGAGGCAGGAGGATCATTGTGAGTTCGAGACCAACCTGGGCAACAGAGTGAGTTCAAGGCCAGCCTGAACTGTATAGTGAGACCCTGTCTGAAAAAACAGGGCTGAGGATTTAGCTCAGTGGCGTAACTGCCTGCCTGGCAGGCACTAGGTTGTGAGTTCGATCCCCAGTACCAAAATAAATAGAGTAAATATTTTAGTTATCAGTTCACTCACAGAGAAACTACTGAATAGTTTTCACAGAAAAACAACGTATCTATTTATTCAGCAACTGGTTTTCTTTTTACTTGGTATTTAATAGGCTCCATGAAGAAGAAAATTTTAATCAGATTTAAGTCTGGTATGGTAGCTCACAGGTGTAAATCCAGCACTCAGGGGGCTGAGGCAGGAGGTACTCAAATTCAAAGCCAGCCTGGGTTTCATAGCAAGTGCAGGGCCAGCATGGGTTGCATAGCAAGATCCTGTCTCAAAAAACTAAAAAGAAAGAATCCAGACTGGGGAATGTAGCTCAGTGGTAGATTGCTTGCCTATCGTGCAGAAAATCCTAGGTTCAATCACCAGTAAAAGGAGAAAATTCAAATTCTAATTTATAATTGCTTTCTATTTGAGTCATTTGTAAGAAAATGAATGCACCTTCAGACCATAATGTTAAATGAAATAAATCTGACAGATATACATAAATATTTCATGGTCTCAGGCCAGGCGTGGTGGTGCATGCCTTTAATCCCAGCACTCAGGAGGCTGAGGTAGGAGGAGCATTGTGAGTTCGAGGCCGGCTTGGGCTACAACGTGAGTACAAGTCCAGCCTGAGCTACACAGTGCGACCCTGCCTCAAAAAACCAGGGCCAGGAGTTTGGCTCAGTGACTTAAGTGCCTGACAGGTGCAAGGTTGTGAGTTCAATCCCTGGTGCCACAAAAAAAAATTTCATGGTCTCTCTCCCTCCTTCTCTCTCTCTCTCTCTCTCTCTGTTTGATTTTCTCTTATATGAGAAACCCAAAGTATACATAAATTAAGGAGCTAAAATAAAAGATAACTAATAGGAAACAGGGAGATTGATCTTTTGCAAATGGGAAAAGGAAGGACTAAAAGGGAAGAGGAAAAGGGAAGGGAATGGGATATAAAAAAAATACTTGAAGATTTTAGTGATCTCATATTTTCTGTGGGTGAAAAGGAACAAAGGGTATAATAATAGAATTCATCAGTAGATCTCACAAATGAAAATGTGAAAAACTTCCAAAACCTCACCCTATATACATTAAGAACAGTTGTTATACATGACACTTATTGTGCCTCTGTAACTTGCCATTTAAAAAAAATTGTGTGTAGGCTGGCTGTGGTGACACACACATGTAATCTCAGTACTCTGGGAGGCTGAGGCAGAAGGATCACAAATTTGAGTCCAGACTGGGCAATTTATCAATAATCCTTCTCAAAGTTTAAAAAAAAAATTTTTTTTTAAAGGGCTAGGGCTTTAGCCTGATGTGAAGGCCTTGAGTTTAATCTTCAATACTGCAAAACAAAATACAACAAACTTTATATGTATACAATGCTGTTCGGCAGCCATGTAATGAAGGGTAATTTAATAATACAAATTTATTTTTAGTGCACTATCATTTTTTAAAGTCCTAGAAGTAGAAAAGTGAATTATCAGGATAATCAACTTTGTAGCGTGGGACTTCCTTCTCCTGTGTATACCTAGTTTGAATTTAGCCTAGTTGCAAAACTAAAGTTTTATGTTGAATGTGGCTGTTTGTCTTAGAAACCATTTTGAACTGTACTTTAAGGCATTAAGTATGTATTCAAGTACTCTGTAAAAGAGAAAATAGAGAAAATATGGTGTCAAAGCAATAGAAATGTTTTATATTGAAAACATATGTGTTTATTTTGTGCATTTCAGGTGTGAGTATACAGTTTCTTTGTTCCCCTAGACCAGAGGAGCCTATTGAACATGTTACAGCATGCCTCCAAGCCTTACATACCTTGCTGGATTCTCCTTATGCACGAATGCACATTGCAGAAGATCAGGTACACTGTATTTCTATAATGCATAATTAATTATATACTTTGTTTTAATCATATTTACCTTCAAATAATTTTCTGATATTGTACATAAATGTCATTAACAATATTATGTATTATACCGATGTTAAGATTCAGGATTTTGACTGTTGAATTTTACATGAACAACTAGAGCTAGATTAGATAGTGTGTCTTTGATTTGTTTATCAGCAATCAAATAAAACTAAAAATTTAAGGGCTATTTGTTACAGAACCAAGCTACCATTAGATTTGTTATTCTTTTTAGTTAGGATTTTGTTTGTTTTTAAAGAATTATCAAAAAGTTGTTTTTTTTTTTTTGGTACTGGGGATCAAACTCAGGACCTTGTGCTTGCCAGGCAGATGCTTATGCCACTGAGCTAAATCCCCGGCCCCAGGATTTTGTTTTATATTTTCAAGGAAATAAAGCAAGACAAATCAGTATCATAAGCAAAAATATGGTGTAGCCATAATATATATCTGCCTTTGTTTCTTCACTAAGAGTAAACTGAGCAGTGATAGACCAGAATCCTGTAGAACTCTGTAAGTCTGTGACTTCCATACAAATAATGCATACTTATACCAAGGTGGAGATTGTGACTTGTTGATCATATCTGGACTGATAAAACCTTGATAAGGTTCATAGAATGAATTTTAGAAGTATGTCTAGCAAGATTTTGTTGGAAAACTTCATTCAGAAGTTCTGAAGACTCATGGTATTTTCGTCATCTTGTGTTTCCCTGAGCTACTTCATTGTTCATCAGTCCAATCAGCTTGTCCTCTTTTTTGCACTTTTCTCCTCATTGCAGAGGACTTAGTATTTCTCTTGGTGTCAACTTTCTTTTAACCTGTTTTGTGCCTGATCAACTTGTTTTGTTGCAGCCTTTCTTGAATCAGCTTTTTGATTGGGTGGAGTATGTACATTTACACTCTGTTCATTAGAGGAAAATTCCAGGGGTCCTAAAGGTATTCCACTTGAGTTTAGAATTTTCTTCAGCCTTTGATAGTTTGGCTTTTCCTTATAAGCTAAACTCTGAACACATGACAAACACTGGGCAGTTTCACAGCAGCTGCTTCCAGATGGCGCCCAGTTAAGCACTGACTCAGGAAGCTCACCTAGCAGATTTGTTTTAGCAGTCTGTACAACCACAGGGTCCTTCAGGTTCTGCTCCCAAGGAAGTTCCTACATAACCACTGCAGCATGTGGTAGCTGAGGAAGCTAGTCAACTCCATTGTCTCATTACAGCCTTTTCTAGGATTTTCCTGATACTATGTGTGGTTCCCACTGGAACAATATCTGTAGGAAAGCCCATAATCTGCAAGATAAGCGTGATCTGGACTTTTATAACCTAAAAGTAGATTTGCTGCTTTTATATCACCATAAACATATTCATTTTCATGTATATATTCTGGTACATCCAGCATTCAGAGACATAGTTGCAGGACAGTAAACGTTTAAAAAAATTCCATTCTGGTCTGAGAATCTATTCCTAATCTTTCCATTACCATAAACCTGTAACTTCCCCCCTTGAATTTAGTCATACCAGATCCAAAAAACAGAGAAATTCCTAAATAATAAAGTTGTTTGAGTTCTATCCTCTTTTTGATAGTCTGGTTTTTTTTTTTTTTTAGCTCTGATAAAATTTAAAATAGCGACAGTAAAGGGCCATTTTCTTGAGATTCCACTTTTATCACGTCTTGCATCTTTGTCTTGTTTATTTGTGGGGAAAGCTAAATGTATCAATCCAAATTCTCCAGAACCAATCATCTTGCTCAGTACCCATTGTTTTCATTCAGTATCTTCCATAACCTTGCCTTCTGGAAGTGGAACAGGAAGTTTGTATTTCTCATTTCTTCTTGGTGCTATCGCTTCTGGCCTCAGTGTCACTGACATCTGCCTCAGTATCCAGGTGCGTGGGGTGTTTTGTGTTTAGAGATAGGGTCTTGCTGTGTAGTTCAGCCTGGCCTCAAACTCACTGTGGAGCCCAGGTTGGCCTGGAACTTGCTGCGATCTTCTTGCCTCAGCCTCCCAAGTGTTGCAATTACAGGTGTACTCCACTACATACAGCTAACTAGGAATTTTAAAAAATTTTTCATAATAACCATCTCTTTTAGCCAGGCATGGTGGCACATGCCTTTAATCTCAGCACTTGAGAGGCTGAGATAGAAATATTGTGAGTTTGAGGCTGACTTGGGCTACAAAGTGAGTGCAAGGCCTGCCTGAAATACATAGTGCGACCCTTTCTCAAAAAGCTAGGGTTGAGAGTTTGGCTCAGTGGTTTAAGCACCTGCCTGGCAGGCTCAAGGATGTCAGTTTGATCCCTGGTGCCACCAAAAAAAAAAAAAAATCTTTTGGCATTATCACTAGCACATGGTGTTACTTAGAGTATTTTTCCATAAAACACAAACAGATAAAATACAAAGTTGGCATCATTTTGTTATATAAATATGCTACCCAAAAACAAAAACATATGCCATATGATTATAAAATTCACTTAGTGGTGAGCTCTTTTTTATACCCCAACCTTGTAGCCTCAGGCTATGCCTCAGCTAAACAATAAGTTGCTACACAATCTTCAGTATTGTTTCCAAGTTGTTAAACATATAAAATTTAACATGAATGGAGGACTGCTTTATTTGTTTGTTATTTAATTTCTGAGCGCCACAACCTGAGAAATCACAAATCACAAGCAGATTTACAGACCACCAGAGCAAGGCTTCATCTGAACAGGACCTGTGTGGTAGGTAGCACAGGAGTACCCCAGAGGGAGCTGTCTAGTCTAATCTTAGGGTCTGCTGTACTTAACTCAGTTATTTTAGTTTTAACATCATATCTCACACAGCTAGCTGACTTTTTTAATTAGTAATATTTTACTCAAGTACTACTTTTTAATGTGAAAAATTGATAGTTTTTTTATTGTTGTTCTGACTTGGAGACTATGATTTCAACATTATCAGGGTGTACTGACTCATTAAATTCATTCACCTAGCTACTTGTGCTCTGTGTCTGTTCTGCCTTAAACTTTCTTTTTTTTTTTTTTGGTCTTTTTGAGACAGCGTTTTGCTATGCAGTTCAGACTGGCCTTGAGCTCACTTTGTACCCCCAGGCTGGCCTCATACTCAGAGCATTCCTCCTGCCTCAGTCTCCCGAGTTCTGGGAGCCTTGAAGTTTTTTTGAGGCTATAGCTATTAAAACTTATTTTCCAGACCCTGAATTAGAAGATGAGGACAGTGGAATATGTGCCATTCAAGGCATTGAATGGATAGTGTTGTATATGGGGCATTAGATAAGAGTCTTGTTTTCCTTAAATCTAGTAGAGAAGCTTAACTAGAGAAGGGCTGAAGACATGTAAGAGTATAATGGGAAACAGGAAGAGCACCAACCTTATGATAGAAAATTGAAGGACCCTTTCTCAAAGGAGAGGCTGGGTGAATCAAATCTTAAATAAGAATTAGAGAAGGGATGGGTTTTCTTCTAAGAATGAATAGCAGGTATAAAAGCTAGGAGGCACAAGAGAACAGGACACTTTGAAGTGCGCTATTGTGATTTACTGAGGCTAATGTGAATAGAACATACAGAGGTCCGGATAAGACTGGACAGTAGGGTAAAGACCAAATCATAAAGATTTCTTTACAGTATATGAAGGAATTAGAACTCTATTCTGGAAGTGATAGGAAATAAGTAAAAACATTTAAGTAGAAAAGTGACATGATTAATTCTGTGTGTCAGAAGGATCACACTATTAAGTTTATAGGCATTGGCTTCTGAGAGATGAGAAGGGAGACAGGAAGGCCAGTTATGAGGCACTTTTCATAATTCCAGGAAACACTGAATACACTAGCCTGGGAAAATTCAATAAGGGAAGAAAAAGATAGATAATAGGAAGTAGATCTTTTGCAGAAGAGAAGGGGACCAAGAGATGAAGGGAGGAAGAAAGGGGAAAGGATGAAGAAAAAAGAATTAAGATGTGTTATGTATATGTACCTGTTCTCCATGAGGCATATAATTGTTAGGTACTGTAAACATGTACTAATAAAAGTATTGAAAATAAATGAATGAAGGAGAAAAGAAGGCCAAGTTTGAAACTTTGAGGATAAATAACATTTAAGGATTGAAAAAAGGAAAATAGGTTAGGTGTGGTGGCACACACCTGCAATCCCAGCACTTGGGAGGCTGAAGCAGGAGAATTGCTGCCAGTTTGAGGCCAGCCTGGGCTACAAAGTAAGTTCAAGGCCAACCTAAATTGCACAGAGAAACTCTGTGTCAAAAAGAAAAAAATAAAAATAAAAAAACTAAATCAGCAGTGGAAACTATTAGAACAGTAGAAAGAGGGCTGGAGATGTAGCTTAGCAGCACGGTACCTCCCCTGCCAGCACAAGGCCATGAGTTCAATTTCTGGTACCAAAAAAGAACATAGAAAAAAAAGAGAAGTAGGAAAACCAAAAGGGAATAAAGTTATCAAAGCCAAGATACATTTCAAAAAAGGTAGATGACAATGTCAAAAAATAATGCAATAAATAAGGAAATAAAAGAGTCCAGAGAAGGTTATTAGTGACCATCTGCAGATTTTCTTGTGTGAGTAGAAGCCAGATTATAGGTTGGGAGAAAGGAAGGGAAGTAGAAGCATCTAGGGTGGGAAAGGAAGGAGCAGAAATGATAAAGGAAGAGATGAGGGTACAAGGATCTGAGAGACTTTTGGGGAGATAGGCATTAGGTAAGAAAATCTTGAGCAGCATCTTTGTACTAAGGAGAATAACTTAACTAGAAAGGGAGACTAGAGACATGAGGTATGATTGAAGTCCTTGAAGAATTCTTGGAAAGTCAGTTCAGATGGGAGGAGTTCATGAGGAAAGATGAACCAGCTTGAATAGGAGGCTGGATACTTGATGTTATGAAGAGGTAAAAATAGCTCTGTTTGCAGTTACGTTTTCTCTTCCTCTTTGAAATATGAGGCAGGCTCAGTGAATGGACTAGGTGTGGAAGATTATAAAAGGCTTAAACTGAAAGTTTGTAATAATTGCTGAGGCAAGTAGAAAAAAGATTTGCCAGAAATTCCTGTTGTCTCTGGTGGGTGCCTCTTGGGTACTCAGATCGTTAGAAATTATGAATTTCAGTGGCACAAAACTCTGGCTCCAGTGTTTCTTTCCACTGGGAGAATGATTATCCTTGAATATCAAAGTTAATTAAATATTTAAATACTGAAGTCATTAATTACAGAGTCCTATACTAGTTTTAATTACAAGTTTCTTTTTTTTCACATGTGTACTTTATCAGGTTTTAATAATACACATTTTCCCTTTGAACATAAATTGTATTTGTATTAATTTATGACAGCTGATTGGTGTGGAGTTGCTGAGTGTCTTGCACCGCCTCCTGTTGACGTGGAACCCATCATCTATCCAGCTATTGGTTACTGGAGTTGTCCAACAGATAGTAAGAGCTGCTCAGGACTACCTGCAAGAAAAGAGAAGCACTCTAAGTAAGCAGGGCAAATTGCACTAACTTGAAATAAAACTTACACTCTAATTTTTAAAGTATTTTACTAATGCCAGGAAGTTTCTAATAAAAAGGAAACATAATCATACATTTAGAAGATATGAAATTGATTTTTCTTTCACTAAATAGGACTAAATAAAATTGCTGATATTTGGCTATTTTTTTCTCATTCAAAAGTACCAGTTCTTTGGTGGTGGTGCACACCTATAATCCCACCACTTGGGAGGCGAGGCAGGCGGACTGTTATGAATTCAAGGCCAGCCTGAAGTACATAGTGAGACCCTGTCTCAAAAAAAAAAGTATCAGTTTCATATGGTTTAACCTAGCTAGCATATGTCATTCCTGTTATGAAATACATACCTAATAAAATGTCTACTAAAGCTTTTCCAAGGAAAAAATAAACTGTCTATTGCTTTGAAGGGGATGAGGGGTCAATAAAGTACTATATACAGAATTTCAATAAGCCAGAGAATTACACTGAAAATGACATGTAGCGTTATTTAGACATTTACTTGTAAGAAAGAATTTCTTAAATATATTTACTGTTATTTTATATATTATTTTTTCTTTTTTGCTGGAAATTTCACCAAATTTTCTTTTACCTAAGATGAAGATGATATGGAGAAAGAGTCTTGTGCTGTATTAGGAGAAGGAGGTGATAGTGGCGGCCTCATTCCTGGAAAATCTCTTGTGTTTGCGACTATGGAGCTACTGATGTTCATTTTAGTGCGCCATATGCCACATCTGAGTACCAAGATGTCAGACTCACCAAGTCACCTAGCCAGTAAAACTCAACTGTCAGAAGAAAGTGCTCGTTTGGTGGCATCCACAGTCACCATTCTCTCTGATTTACCATCCCTTTGTTCACCTGCTGGTACAGTATTGATCAATATTTGAAAATGCATTCTATTACAGTAGACAAAGATATGTTTTTGTTGAATTTTAAACGTATGTAATTAATTTTCCTCTTAAATCTACAATATGAAGTGAAATGTTAAATCTTTTTTTTAGGGATTGTTTACCTGTAAGAGCCTATAAAAATTTAAGATTCACAAAACCAAAAACCTAAGATGATCTTTTCAGTTATGTTTTAAATCTGAGAACTGCAGATTAGGGGAAGACATTGAATATCAGTGGATAGATATAACATGAAATTACTGTTCTTCAGTGTGGTAGCCTTATGTGAGCAATGCTGAAGGACTAAAGAATGTCAGAGGAGAGTGACAGCCAATTTTAAGGATTACCTAAAGAAATTGCGAACTGTGCGTTGTGGCACGTCTGTAATCCCAGGACTCGGGAGGTTGAGGCAGGAGGTTCGCCACAAGTTTGAGGCCAACCTTGACTACAGAGCAAGACCCTGCTGAAAAAAAAAAAATTATGGTTGGGACTGGGTAGTAGAGCACTTGGCCAACAAACAGAATGCCATGGCTTCAATCCCTAGCACCACAGACATAAAGAAAGTAAAGGGAAAAAAAGGACGCTAATAATGTTAATAGCTTTGTGGATATATTGAAGAACTATTGTAAGGAAGTAGACTTTATTTTTTTTTTCTGGAAAATAAAAATAAGATCAGTAGATCTACAGGTAAATTTCAGCCTAACACAAGGGAAATCTAACTGTTCTACCACTTACCTGAATGTGCTAAAATAATTAGCTCTCCATCATTGGACCTCAGTATACCAGCTTTGTGTGAAAGTAGTGAAGGTTGAATTTGAGGATTTTAAACATTGTCTGAGCCCCAAAGTCTAGAATCATTTCATTTTCTCTCTACTTACCTCAGTCGTCTTTATTTTCCTGGCTTGATCAGATGAATTTTAGTGCATTGAGAATTGATTACGTATCTTAAAATTACTCTAAGATCCCTCCACCCCAAGTCACTCAGATGCTTATCAATGTATTTAGTAGCGTTTTCCATCTTTTATTCTAAATTCCTTTCTCATTTTCATTATGAAAAGCACGAAGTATCAATTAGGTGAAATAATGGAAGTAATAAAAACAAGCCTAGATTGGAAAAAGAAACAAAATATTACTTGTCTTCTTTGAGATAACATGTCACTTTCTTACATTCTTTTTCAAGCATTGAATTACAGTAATAGTAACGCAGTAAATTTTGTATAAATACAAGAAAAATAGATAATATTAAACCACTATCAGCCAGGTGTAGTGGCACACATCTGAATCCCTAGCTACTTGGGAAGCTGAGGCAGGAGGATTGCTTGAAGTGCGGAGTTAGGGCCAGCCTGGTCTACATAGTGACATACAGTCTTGGGGGAAGGGGAGTACAATCAACTGTAAAAATGTAAACAATGGAAATAAATGTAATATAGGAACTGAAATAGTTATAAGGTAACCTGATTTGTTTTTATTTTAGGATGTATGACAATCCTGCCCACAATTCTGTTCTTAATTGCAAGAATATTGAAAGACACAGCAATAAAGTCTGTAGATAATCAAGTTCCTCTACCTGTTAGTGCAGCTCTCCAAGGAATTAAAAGTATTGTGACACTTTCAATGGCCAAAACTGAGGAAACTCAAAAGCAATGGACAGCTCTAATTCGTAGCACTCTTGCATGCATCCTGGAATATTCTCAACCAGGTAATATATTTGAGTTTAAAAATTTAAATTGATTACCATATCTGTTCCCTAATCAGTTGAACAACCTTGTCAAAAAACTGCCGTGTAGTACTGGATCAACTCAGAGAGCTGTTATAGTCACCTCCTTTCAGCTTAAACTTTAATATCCCTCTCTGGAAAGTTGACTGTAATTACCCTTGTCTGAGCAATTACATACATGGTGGGACATTTTTAAAAAGATACTAAATATGTTAATCTCAGCACTCGGGAGGCTGAGGTAGGCGGAGCGTTGTGAGTTCGAGGCCGGCTTGGGCTACAACGAGAGCGTAATGGCCGGCCTGAGCTACATAGTGCGACCCTGCCTCAAAAAATCAGGGCTGGGAGTTTGGCTCAGTGCCTTAAGCGCCTGCCCTGGCAGGCACAAGGTTGTGAGTTCAATCCCCGGAAAAAAAAAAAAAAAAGATACTAAATATGACCAGAATTGACATATGTTCATATATTTTTCTTCAAGTCACTTATTTTAATAAAAATGATAGAGAAATTAAAATACACATCATCCTCCCAAT
Source organism: Dasyprocta punctata (assembly GCA_004363535.1). Taxonomy (NCBI): domain Eukaryota; kingdom Metazoa; phylum Chordata; class Mammalia; order Rodentia; family Dasyproctidae; genus Dasyprocta; species Dasyprocta punctata. Next base: position 8,376 of record RJWM01027858.1, on the reverse strand, counting down.
AGGAAGTGTGACCTTGATATTGCAGTATTTCTAAAAATATGTACATATTTCTATTAAATATATCCTATATTAATATTTATCAATTGTTAATATATTTAATCTAATGTGATATGCATTATATATGATAAATAACTGAATAAGATAATAGCATTCATGCTTATTTTTTAATTTATACAAGTAATATCTTAATATCTCATTTTACTTATATTCCCTTCCTCAGTACTTTTTTTTTTTTTTTTTTTTTTTTTTTTTTGTTTTTTGCAGCACTGGGGATCAAACTCACAACCTTACACCTGCCAGACAGGCTCTTAAGCCACTGAGCCAAACTCCCGGCCCTAGTTTTTTGAGGCAGGGTCGCACTATGTAGCTCAGGCCGGCCTTGTGCTCGCGTTGTAGCCCAAGCTGGCCTTGAACTCACAAGGCTCCTCCTACCTCAGCCTCCCGAGTGCTGGGATTAAAGGCATGCGCCATCACGCCCAGCAGTACTTAATTTTTAAAAATCTATCAATTTTGTTATATAAAACTCCTGTTTTTCTTTTCTTTTGTTGTTTTTGTTTGTTTTGCATTGTTGTTTGTGACAATCTCACTGTACAACCCACAGTGGCCTCAGATTTTTGGTGCAGACCAGGCTAATCAAATTTGTAATCTTCACGCTTCAGCCTTCCAGTACTGGGTTTATAAGGGTGTGCTCCCATGCCTGGACCTGTGTAGCTTTTTATTACATGTATTTATCAATTATTACTCATTCCCCTTTCAATGTTTTTTTTTTTTTTTTTTTTTTTTTTTGCGGCACTGGGGATTGAACCCACGGCCTTGCGCCTGCCAGACAGGTGCTTGAGCCACTGAGCCAAACTTCCAGCCCTGGTTTTTTGAGGCAGGGTCGCACTATGTAGCCCAGGCCGGCCTCGAACTCACAACGCTCCTCCTACCTCAGCCTCCCGAGTGCTGGGATTAAAGGCATGCGCCACCCCGCCCGGCTCAATGGATATTTTTGCTATTTGTAATTTTCCCAGTTGCAAATATTACTGCATGGGGCATCCTTTAGATTCCTCATACATTTGTGCTGTTAGAGATTTTCTAGGGTATTCCCACCGAAGTGGAATTGATGCTATATTTCAATTTTAACTTTCCCAGATATTGTAGAATTGCTCTCCAGCATAGTCATGTGAATATACATTCACATTAGCAATTATAAGAATCTCTATTTTCCTACGTCCTCACCAATATTTGGTATTGTCAGACTTAAATATTTCTATTTGATGGGTAAAATGTACTATCTTACTGTTTTTAATTTGTATTTATCAAGCCGGGTGTGGTTGTGCACGCCTTTAATCCCAGCACTCGGGAGGCTGAGGTAGGAGGAGCCTTGTGAGTTTGAGGCCGACTCGGGCTACAACGTGAGCGCAAGGCCGGCCTGAGCTACACAGGGCGACCCTGCCTCAAAAAACCAGGGCTGGGAGTTTGGCTCAGTGACTTAAGCGTCTGTCTGACAGGTGCGAGGTTGTGAGTTCAATCCCTGATGCCACAAAAAAAAAAAAAAAAGTATTTATCAGCTATGTGTTTAATTTGGGGGGGATGTTTATTCATATTTTTATCCATTTTCCTTTCGTGTTTTTTCCTCCAGTTTTATTTGTGTTACAAATGAAATGCAAAAAAGAGAACAAGTAATAAGGAAAGATTTTTCATGTTGCCTGTTAACACATTTCCACACTATCATAAGCCACAGTGGGCCCACAGTCTGTGGGTGAGGCAGGGGCGTACAGGAGATAGCTGTGAAACCCATGCGTACTCACCAGAGCAAAATACACCATAACTGTTACTCATTATTCTTGAAATGATTTGTGCCAGTTAGCTGAAGGAGAAATAAATTCTAGTTACGTCTTCACCTTATATCATAAATCAAAGTAAGTACGACATATAAAGCAAAATTTAAAAAAACAGGAAAACAGGCCAGAATGGTGGCATACTCTGTAATCCCACCACTTGGAAGACTGAGGCGGGGTGTTGCCATGTGTTTGGGGCCAGCCTGGACTATATAGTGAAACCCTGTCTCAAAAGGCAAAAAACAGCCAGGTGTAGGGGTACACACATGCCTGTAATGCTAGCACTCGGGAGGCTGAGGCTAGAGGATCATTGCGAGTTCAAGACCAGAGTGGGCTACAAAGTGAGCACATGGCCAGCCTGAACTGCATAATGAGACCCTGCCTCAAAAAGACCAAAAAAAAAAGCTGGGCGTGGTGGCGCACGCATTTAATCCCAGCACTCGGGAGGCTGAGGTAGGAGGAGCCTTGTGAGATCGAGGCTTGGGCTACAATGTGAGTGCAAGGGCAGCCTGAGCTACATAGTGCGACCCTGCCTCAAAAAAACTAGGGCCTGGAGTTTGGCTCAGTGGCTTGAGGGCCTGTCTGGCGGGTGCGAGGTTGTGAGTTCAATCCCTGGTGCCACAAAAAAAAAAAAAAAAAAAAAAACAACAAAATATGAAAACAAAATGTAGGTGAGAGCTGAGAGATATAGCTCAGTGGCACAGTGCCTGCCTCACAAGCTCAAGGTCATTAGTTTAAGTCCCAGTACCAAAAAAAAAAAAAGTTGTCACTACAAAATGTAGGTGAACCTTCTGTGACAGAATGTCAAAGGACCAACTGCAAGTCAGTGGAAGATATTGGAGAAGAAAATATTGATGTGTTGCTCTGTGTACACATTAACTTCTACCAAGCAAAATATCTTACATTAAAGGGTAGCTAAAAAACTGATGATAATACTCAAGTCATTGTTTATATCATCAGTATATGAAATGTGCTCAAAATATGGTGACTGTTTAAATTTTTTAAAATTTATTATAGGAAAAGATACATTGCCATTAGTCCCTCTCAGAATACTCCCCCCTAGCCAGGTGTGGTGGCGCATGCCTTTAATTCCAGCTGAGGGAGGAGCGTTGTAAGTTCGAGGCCCACAGAGAGCGCAAGGCCGGCCTGAGCTACATAGTGTGACCCTGCCTCAAAAAACCAGGGCCAGGAGTTTGGCTCAGTGGCTTACGTGCCTGTCTGGCAGGTGTGAGGCTGTGAGTTTGATCCCCGGTGCCACAAAAAAAAAAAAAAAAAAAAAAAAGTTAAAAAAAATAAAGTGTCACTGAATAATAGTTTTATGTTTATCCCCATACACTTGTTATATTTTAAGTAATGAACATGTGTTACTTTTATATGTGATTTTTAAAAATTATAAGGAAAGATGTTTTAGTTGTAATAATGTAACTAAAATTATTTCAGTTTTATCAAGAGTTAATATTTTGCATTGATTGAGTAATTGAGATAAAGTCTTACTGTGTAGCCGAGACTGGTCTTGAACTCTCAGCAATCCTTCTGTGTCAGCCTCCTGAGTGCTAGGCCCTATAAGAACAAAATAGCAAACACTGTTGCTGGGCAAGGTCCCAGCACTCGGAAGGCTGAGGCAGGAGGCTAACTGTGAGTTCTAAGCCACCCTGCACTACATAGTGAGACCTTGTCTCAAAAAATAAACAACCAAAATAGTGATCACTGATATACCCTTCTCCTAGAAACATCAGTTAACATTTATGAAACATATTGTTCCCGGTGTAATCCATATATCCTAATTGTTAGTAATTTCACTGAACCACTTGAGAATATGTTGAAGTCATCATTCACTCTTTTCCTAAATACTGCATAGATGTCCTAAGAACAAGGACCTCCTTTACATAACCACAGAAGAATTAAGTTTAGGCAACTTAACATTAATACAATGCTATTATTGTTCATTTGCAGATTTTAAAAGCTGTCCTAATAATGACTTTTATGGAACTTTTTATTTCATTGTCATATTGCTTCAATTTCTTTAATTATTCCTCAGCCCTTATCTTTTATGACATTAACGTTTTCTTTTTTTTTTTTTTTTTTTTTTTTTGCGGCACCGGGGATTGAACTCACAGCCTCGCGCCTGCCAGGGCAGGCGCTTAAGCCACTGAGCCAAACTCCCGGCCCTGGTTTTTTGAGGCAGGGTCGCACTATGTAGTTCAGGCCGGCCTTGCGCCGCGTTGTAGCCCAAGCCGGCCTCGAACTCACAACGCTCCGCCTACCTCAGCCTCCCGAGTGCTGGGATTAAAGGCGTGCACCACCACGCCCGGCTGCTACATTAACGTTTTCGAAAAATACAGACCAACTATTTTGTACAGTGTTCTCAATCTAGAATAGTCTAAATTTCTTTTTCTTAGTTTAAACTGTATACATTTTTGGTAGGAATACTATGTAAGTAATTTCATGTCTGTCTTGTTGCATTATATAGAGAGGCATGTAATGTTGTCTCTTTATCAGGAATATTAATATCCTGTTATTAAACAAAGTTTATTAACTTTGTTAACATGGTGACTGCCATGTGTCTCCATTTTTAAAGTTGCCATTTCTGTTTTAGGATTAACAGGTAAATGTGAACAGATCCTTTGAGATTATCTCAATTGTCTGCTTCCCACCTCAAATTTTTCACATGGTAGTTTTATTTTGTTTTGTTTTCACACTGTATTTTTAGCTTTCATTTTTGCCTGAATCACTTACTATAGTACTTTCAAAGTGATAACTTTCTAATGTATATTTTTAATTCATACCCTGTTCAATCAGTATTTTTTTTAACTGAGACACACTGCTAAAAATAGAGAAAGTTGTTTGATATTGGAATTCCAAACTGTATTAGAAATAACACTTTGCTTTCATCTTTTTCAGAGGATTCTGTACCTGTGCCTGATGAAGTAAGCATGCTAACAGCAATTGCACTTTTCCTGTGGTCTGCTAGTAGTGAAATAATAGGAGTCCAGTCATTACAGAGTGGCTGCCTGAGCAGATTTAAAAATGCATTAAATTCATGTGACCCATGGGTAAGTTTATACTTTATCAAGAAAAGTTCAGAATGGTTCCTAAAACTGTGATACATATAATGAAAACCTAAGTATTTGCAGTATGCCTTTTTTTTTTTCCTGGCACCGGGGATTGAACTCACAACCTCGCACCTGCCTGACAGGCACGTAAGCCGCTGAGCCAAACTCCAGGCCCTTGCAGTATGCCTTTTATTTTATTTTATTTATTTATTTAATTTTTTTTTGCGGCACTGGTGATTGAACTCACAACCTTGCGCTTACCAGGGCAGGCGCTTAAGCCGCTGAGCCAAACTCCCCAGCCCTGGTTTTTTTTGAGGCAGGGTCACACTATGTAGCTCAGGCCGGCCTTGCGCTCACGTTGTAGCCCAAGCTGGCCTTGGACTCACAACACTCCACCTATCTCAGCCTCCTGAGTGCTGGGATCAAAGGTGTGCGCCACCACGCCCGGCGCAGTATGCCTTTTAAGTGGAAGAACCTAGAAAACATCACTGCAGAGACACGTGTATGTTTACTCATATATGCAGAGTATCTCCAGTATCTGAAATGTTTGATTAACCTTGTGGTATTGGTGGAGACTTCACATAAGTCTACCATGTTTTCAATATTTATTTACATGATAACAGAGACATTAAAGAATAAATTTACACTACTACATGTTTTAATGAACCTATTAAAAACTCAAAAAAATGTTTTTATTATTTTTTTTAAATTTTTTTTTGGTACCGGGGATCAAACTCACAATCTTATGCCTGCCAGGCAGGTGCTTATTATTATTATTTTTTTGGTACCATTAATCAAACTTGGGGCCTTGTGCTTTCCAGGCAGGCATTGTACCACTGAACTACATTCCCAGTCCTCAAATTTATTTAGAAAGCACGTTTTATTGTTTTACAATATCAAAGTCTAAACTAATTATTCTCAAACCTGCCATATATATCAGGAGGAAAATAAAACCAGTTTGAGAACATTTCTAGTCACTGTCAATAGCTTCCTGAATTAGAGTCCTCAGATTTGTAGTTCAAATACCAGTGTTAAAATATTATTTCTGATTCCAGCGAAGTTTGGCAATTTGTGTTCTACCAAAGCACTGAAACAATTTTATTCCACTATCCCATATTTTGATGAAATGTTTGTCTTTCCTTTTTTTTATTCTCTTTCTTTTTTTTTTTTTTTTTTATGGTACGGAGGATGAACTCATAGTGAGCTAAACTCCTAGTCCTGTTTTTTTTGTGAGACAGGGTTGCACTATGTAGTTCAGGCCGGCCTTGCTCACGTTGTAGCCCAAGCTGGCCTCGAACTCACAACACTTCTCCTACCTCAGCCTCCCGAGCGCTGGGATTAAAGGCATGCGCCACCACACCCGGCTCTTTCTTTGTTTTTTTTTTTGAGACAGGGTCTTGTTGTGTAGTTCAGGCTGGCCTTGAACTTACTATGTAACCCAGGCTGGCCTCAAACTCATAGGGATCCTCCTGCCTCAGCCTCAAACAGTGCTGAGATTATAGGTGTGTGCTACACGCCCATCTTAATGTATTTTTATAGGTTTTTTTTTTTTCAGAGTATTCCTCTACTCACCTTTTGTACTATATTAGGTTACAATGTCAGAGATGGTTGTCCATTAAAGGGAGAATTAAAAACAGCAATTGGAATTCCTGGTTTCTTACTCTGCCACATTGTAGAAATATGTGAATTAATTTCTTTCCAGTTTTATTTAGCTTTTCAAAGTTTCATTATTCTCCTCATTTTTCTTAGTGGAAAATGATACCTCTGTTTTCAACCTGCAATGCTCCTTTTTTTTTTTTTTTTTTTTTTTTTTGGTATGGGGAATCCAACTCATGACCTCATGCTTTCCAGGCAGACCCTGGGCCACTGAGCTATATCCCTGGCCCTCCTTTTCAGTAGATACTAAATGCAATGTGATTGTTAAACACTTAAAAACTATTGTACATATTAACTGATAAAATGATTTTCTTATATAGGTTCAAGCCAAATGTTACCAGCTTCTCCTCTCAGTCTTCCAACATTCCAATCGTGCCCTTTCAACTCCCTATATCCATTCATTAGCGCCAATAGTGGTTGAAAAGCTAAAAGCTGTTGAAAGAAACAGACCAGCCAGTAACACAGAACTTTTAGCTGTTCAAGAAGGAATTAAAGTTCTTGAAACATTGGTTGCTCTAGGTGAAGAACAAAACAGTAAGTATTTTCCTAAAAAAGCCACAAGTCCCTCTGGGTTTAGTGGTGCATGCCTAGAATTCCAGCACTCAGGAGGCTGAGGCAGGAGGAGCACTGCCAGTTCAAGGCCAGCCTGAACTAGTGAGACCCTGTCAATAAATAAATAAGCAAGTCACTAGTTCAAAATGCAGTTTCATATTTTAGACATGGACCTTTGAAACAGTAATTTTACTAAAGGACAATTGCTATCTGAAAGTATAATGTGTATTTGCTTATGTTACTAGTATAATTATTGATTTTTTTTATTTTTTATTTTTATTTTTTCCTGTACTGGGGATTGAACTCACAACCTTGCTCCTGGCGCATAAGCTACTGAGCTAAACTCCCGGCCCTGTTTTTTTCAAGAAAGGGTCACCCTATGCAGTTCAGGTTGGCCTTGAACTCACTTTGTAGCCCAGCCTGGTCTTGAACTTGCAATGATCCTCCTGCCTCAGCCTCCCAAGTGCTGGAATTACAGGTGTGTGCCACCACACCCGGCTCTACATGCTTAATTTTTAAAATAACGCATTCTGTTCTTCATAACAGCTGTATAAAAGCTGTATAACAAATACAGCTAGTTCAGTATGAGTATCAAACATGATTGTTAAAGTACTTCAAGTTTTGACATTTCTTATTTAATAGAAAACTACCGAAGCCGGGCGTGGTGGCGCACGCCTTTAATCCCAGCACTCGGGAGGCTGAGGTAGGCGGAGCGTTGTGAGTTCGAGGCCGGCTTGGGCTACAACGCGAGTGTAAGACTGGCCTGAGCTACATAGTGCGACCCTGCCTCAAAAAACCAGGGCCGGGAGTTTGGCTCAGTGCCTTAAGTGCCTGCCCTGGCAGGTGCGAGGTTGTGAGTTCAATCCCCGGTGCCGCAAAAAAAAAAGAAAACTACCATGTATATCCATTTAACCATATTTATGCAGCTTAATGTATACTTTTCTTTTCCCCTTAATGGTTAAGTTTTGATTTTATCAAGATATAATTTGTCTTTAAAAATATGATTTGAGCCGGGTGTGATGGCATACACCTTTAATCCCAGCACTCAGGAGGCTGAGGTAGGAGGAGCGTTGTGAGTTCAAGGCCGGTTTGGTCTACAACGCGAGTGCAAGGCCAGCCTGAGATACATAGTGCGACCCTGCCTCAAAAAACTAGGGCTGGGAGTTTGGCTCAGTGGCTTAAGCGCCTGTCTGGCAGGTGTAAGGCTGTGAGTTCAATCCCCAGTGCCGCAAAAAAAAAAAAAAAAATAAAAGTATAAATTTTTAAACTAGTATCTTAACATTGTATACCCC
>RJWM01027857.1:0-19642 GCA_004363535.1 Dasyprocta punctata | reverse complement strand
TTTATCTGAAAGTCTCTTCCTGTTCCCATGCTTGGGAAGTTTTCTGAAATTATTTCTGTAAATAGTCTTTTAATTTGATTTGTATTGACCCCTGCTTTTTCACTCACACCTTTTATTCATAAGTTATGTTTCCTTGGGTTGTCTTGCAGGCGTAGCACTGCCTCTTCCAGATTTCTAATTATCTTGAGAAAGTCTCTCCTTTCTTTTTCCCAAGTTTTCATTCTTTCTTCCAGATATGAAAGTCTATCCTTAGTTTCCTTCAAGTGGTTCTGCCAAGTTTTGTTGGAGTCTTTGATGTCCTGGTAGTCTCTCTGAATCTGATTAATGCATTCTAAGTCTTTATTTGTTTCATTCTCAATTTCCTTTGATTTTTCATCCTCTACCTTTCCTGCTATGCTTCCTTTAGAGGCGCTTGGCGATTCGCTGATTATGTATTTCATTTCAATTCTCAGTTGGGCTAACAGTGACACTTTAGTTTCTTTCATAGCTTCGTGGAGTTGTCTCCCCACTTCAGTTGTCAACTCCTCTGAGAGTTTAATTTTTGGACTCCCGACTGTTTCAGCGTTAGCGTCCCCGGAATTGGTTCTGCTTGTATCGGAGTCTGGAGAGCAACCTATGCCTTTCAGTCTTGGCATTTTCCTGGGCTCACCAGTGAGGCCGTGTTGGTCCACTGCCTCTCCCAAGCCTGTTTCTGCTCCGCGGATGTCTGCTGCAGTGTGCGAGAGGACGGGGCCGCTGCCTGGTAACCCATACCTGGCCGTCCGCCAATGTTCCCCTATCACCCCCAGGGCACCCATGCCGTTTCCGCCACGACCTTCCAAGAACCGTGCCTAATTAGGTGCAATTCCGGTTTCAAGATGGATGCCTGTCCCTTGCTTTCTCTCGGGGGTGGGGGGTGGGGGGCTGGGGGCCGCCGGGTTCACTCACTAGCTGTTTGTGACCACCTCGCTCCACAGTCAACCACCGCCTCTGCTGTCCCGCCACACTGTAGCAATTCCACCATGTATTGCCAGCACCCGGATAGTATCTTCTCAGCTCGGGTCACAGCGCTGATTGGATTCGGCTCAGGACAGAGGTGCTGCTGGTCTCCGCCTTTGTTTATTTCATTCTTTTACTCTTTCCATGGGCTACAGTTCTCGTTTTAGATTCTTCTTGGGTCCAGAGGATCCATCTCCCTCTTTTTTTCTTCTCTCTGTTATTATATTAGTTTATATTCCAGCATTTGGATGGTATATTCTGGGAGCCTCCCTGTCATGGTGTTATCTGGGTGGCCATCTTGGAGGAAGTTCAATAATATTTTTAGATAGATAAAATTTAAGAATATGAAAATTGAAATAAAGAAATGTAACATATGCAAAGACACATAATTTTTTCAGTATGAAAAGAATTGATAAGTGGTTGAAATATAAATGGATATACAAAAAGAAACATATAAAATGGTTAAATATGTGAGAAAATGCCCAAAGCCATCTTTCTGTCCTTTGTTTACCTTTTTATAGTCAAATAATTCCTTTAATAAAAAAATGCATTGTGTGAGATAGAGCATTTGTATTATTAAAATAGAGATCAGAGGACAGAAACAGGATAAAAGTAATGTAGTACAAACGTTTTGCACTTTACATGTATGCTTTGTTCAGGGTACTAGGATAGGTTTAGGATACATATTGTAGCCCTTGATGCATAAGATTAAATTTCTTGTAAACGAGTGTAAGGTGGGTGTCCAACACCCACGTTTATTTTTAAGAGTATTTCTATTAACTAATTTAATTTTGTGAATTTTATTGTGTTTAGTAAACTCTTACAGTCTGAAAACATGTTTATCAGTGTTCTTTTTTTAAGGATATTACATATTTTCATCTCTAAATTGTGATGAGCTTTTAGATGGAAGGTCATAGAAAGCATAACAGAGACTGTCAATTGAAAGTCCAAATTTATTCATTTTAATATATTAATCAACTATAATTAAGGCTAGAAATATTAGGATCTTATTAAAGTCATTAGCAGACAAGAATTTCAATAGTGGTCCATATTATATCTGCTGGAAGAATTATACCAAAGTAATTGCAATTGTACTTCTCAAAAATTGCCAACAGACTTTACAAAAAAAGAAAGAAAATTTTCTAGACAAGGCAGGGTCTTGATGAAAAAGTTTTGGCACTGGGGATTGAACTCACAACTTTGTGCCTGCCAGACAGGTGCTTAAGCCATTGAGCCAAACTCCCAGTCTTAGTTTTTTATTTTTTATTTTTTTTTGAGGTAGGGTCGCACTATGTAGCTCAGGCTGGCCTTGCTCATGTTGTAGCCCAAACCAGCCTCGAACTCACAACACTCCTCTTACCTCAGCCTCCCGAGTGCTGGGATTAAAGGTGTGTGCCACCACGCCAGGCTTGATGAAAAAGTTTTGCAGCTGGAGTCAAGATATTGGTCCAAGGGATTATGGATCATGACAGTGCCAAACTTTATGCTTGAACTGTATCAGGGTAGAGATCTTCAATGTTGCAATTGGGTTGTATGGTCACTATCAGTTGATAAATTTGAGTTAATAAATATCTAAACCACAAAGGCTACTATATTGGTTTGTCCTGTGTCCCCCCCACAAAGGCCTCATGTAATTTGAACGGGCCTGAGTCTGGCATTTGTGATTGGTTTGTTGTCTAGCATTGGGATTGGTGGTGTGAGTGCTGCATCCGCCCAGGGGTGGAGCCGAAATACAGAGTAAGGGGGGGAGAAATGCCTGTCTCTCTCTCTTGCAGGTTCGCCTGCCTTACTGTTTGGTGGCTGCCCTGAATGGCTGCTCTGCCACACCATGCTGTTTTGGAGTCAACTAAGTATGGACTGAAACCCCCAAGAAACTGTAAGAAATAAACTTTTCCTTCCCTAATTTTGGGCTTCAGGTATTCTGTCTCAGCAACGATGGAAAAGTAGCTAAGACAGCTACTGAACATAAGTACAGAGAATACAGCAGCAGTGGGCTAGGAGTGTAGCTCAGTGGCAGAGAATTCGTCTAGCACACCCAAGGCAGGAGTAGGTGGGGTAGAGTTGAGGGGGAGGAAAAGGTAGAGAGAGAGAATTTCAAAATCGGGAATTGAGTGAAACTACAATTTACATCATGCAATGCAGCCCAAAATCCTTTTTCCCCTTGTTCTGTTATTTATTGTTACATAACAATCACTCCAAAACTTAATTGCCTAAAACAATGAGCAATTTATTGCTTAAAGTTCTATAAGTGAGTACACTCAGCTAAATAATTCTTCCACATCATCGGATGTTGGCTGGAGTCTACCTGTGGGTTTAATTTGGTTGAAACATCCAAAACAACCACTCACATGTCTGTTGCCTCTTGGGTCCCACTGGGAAGCTAAGATCAGCTGGGGTGGTGAAATGACTGAGTCTCTCTGTCTCTCTGTGTCTGTCTCTGTCTCTGTCTCTCTCTCTTTCTCATCTGTCTTGAGACCACCATCTCTATGATTGACCTTTCCCCTTGGTCTTCCTATGACTTCTCTATATGGTCTCCTCTAGATTTCTTATATGATATCTCAGCCTAATAAAAGTGAAAAAGAGGAACTTTCTAAACATTCTTGACTACCATTAAAATAAAATATCAGTAAAATAAAATATTAAATTATTAATGTTTATTTAGTGTTTATAGTAAACAACATTTTCAACATCAATTTTTTTTGTTCACAAAATCTAAAAAATAGTGGCATAGATTCCTGTATGAACTAAGATAAAAATAAAAATAAAACACCACAAAAATAATCTTTACTTCAATTATAACACCTAAGTCAGTCTTCACATGTGAAAACAGCCTGTTCTCTACACAAGTATCATTTACAATGATAGCACATGTGTTTTGTTTTCCTGTCTTTTTTTGTAGGTCATACTTGATATCTCACTGGTCTTGCTAGTTTGTTAGCAGGCTCTTGTGATGTTTTACCTGTCTGTTCACTGGTCTGCTCCAGAATTCTTTGTGGAGTTCTTTGGGAAGATATGTATTGTTGTTCCTCTGTTGTAATTGATCTTTTATCAATTTTGGTACTGAATCTTCTGAATAAGATGCTTTTTTTGGGGGGGCACCAGGGATTGAACTCACAGCCTCATACCTGCCAGACAGGTGCTTAAGCCAGTGAGCCAAACTCCCAGCCCTAGTCCTGAATCTTCTGTTACAAACAATTTGCAGCATTGAATTGCAGTGTTGGCATTCTGTCCAATAATTTCATGCTAGCAAGAACCTAATAACACTTTCCTACCTAATTTGACATCTATTTTTATTTATTTATTTTTTGTACCAGGGATTGAACTTACAACCTCAAGCTTTCCAGGCAGGCCCTTATGCCACTGAACTAAATCCCTGGCTCCTTCCTAATTTGAACATGACCATTTTGAAGCATTCTGACTTAAAAATTTTTTTTATCTTTATTCTCTACTTCCCTATTTCTCATTCTTACTCTGTCTTACTGTTGAAACTTCTTTGGCTTGAATGGTAGTTCTCCCTCTTTTAGGTATCAGGAAATTTTTACACATGCACTTTCTGCCTTGGAGACAGCCAATAATGAACTGAATATCCTAACAAGCATGAGACAAAACAAATCTCTCCTCTTTTGGGATTATGGGTGCTGGGTATTTTGTCTCAGTAAATAAGAAAGTACCTAAAACAGGATTCCCTTAATTACTTTTCACAATGCTTTTCTTGAAACATATTATTTTGTAATTTCCTCACAGGCAGAGGCTTGGCTTCCTTCCTGGTTCTCCCTGGTCCATGTTCCGGCTGGTGCACAGATCAGGGCTTAGCTTTCTTCCTGGTTCTCCCTTATCTGCACTCCAGTTGGCTCACAGGTGGGGGCTTAGATTCCTTCCTGCTTCTCCCTGGTCTGCACTTCGACTGGCTCCCATTTTGTAATTTCCAGGACCATGAACAATCTCGCAATACACAGCATCATCAAATGGACCAGAACCAGTGAAGAATGCTCAGGGAAATTCATCAAGCTAGTGTTCAGAAAATATCAGAAATATATTTGGAGGAGAGGAGGTATCATCATACCCTTTAAGCAAGTGTGGGCTCATGTGGTCTTACAGATTACAATGTAAAGGAAAGAAGTGAATATATATTTTCTTTCTCACCCATAATATAAGAATAATCTGTATGTTGTTCTTGTCATCAATCAGTTGAATGTTTCTTTGTTTGATTTAGATAGAAATCACAAATTGGCAAAGTAGTGAATCTGGGCTTTGAGTGTCAATGACCCTCAGTGCTCTGGGGCTCCAAGTGCTTATAGTCCTCAGTCCCTAGTGGTGCATATCTGGTTCCTAGGTTCTAGATTGTTTCTCCTGGTTTCTGCTGCTGTGTGACAATCCTGTCAGTAAATGCCAATGAGCATCACAAGTTATCGTCATGGCCAGATGATCACTGTTTGTCATTAGTAGTTACTGCCACCATCAGTTACTGCAGCCACCATACTTGGCTTCTGGCCAATGCTGGTGGGCACTTCCAGTTACTACTACTGCTGGACACTGCTCATTGATCAATGTCACTGGACATTGATCTCTGCTGCCCATCTCTGGAACTTTTCTGGGATAATAGTACCTACTGTATGTATATAATTCTTCTTTAAAGTAATGTGTCTGCCAATACCACCTGGGATAAAATTCCTGAATAAGTTTACAGAGCTTTCCAAGTCCACACTAGCCAAGAAATAAATCATGAGTAGTTTTATAATATCACTGAGGAACACGAATTTCTTTAGACATGGCAGGGAGTTAGCACAAGAGAGGGAGCCCTCCTAGACCAAAAGGAGAAGTGTGACAGGAATGCTGCTTATACAGTAGCAAAAGTATTGTGATTGGTCTGAATTTTACCCACTACTTGCTCTGAAAATGAAACTGTGGAGTGGTGCAAATTCAAACCTTTTGATTTAGGCCTAGTGATTCCTCCAAATTTAATTCTGCTACCTGGTTCAACTTCAAGCCTGTTGTTGTCAGCCAGATATCTCCTGGAGTCCATCAGTGCAGTGGGTTTTCTGTGACATATGATATCCTCTCAGGTCTTCCATATATGAGGATAGTACCATCCACTGAAAAAATATCATACTGTTTTTGTTCTTGTGAAGTGTGTACACATTTTCTGGCAGACTCTGTATTTTAAAGACTAGGATGAAATAAATTGAAGTATGAATTATAAACTTATCTTCTATATTATAAACTTATCTTGTGATATCTCTGAAACTCAGGCTTTACTTTTAATTTTGTTTCAAGCTCTTCAGTCTTACCAATACATAAACTTGGTGCTTTAGGCCAGCCAAATGCCATCTTAGCATTTCTAAAGTCATGTTACAGCTGGGGTCTTTTAGATCATCCTGCTGATGGAAAGAGTTCCTGCTTATTCCCCAGCCTCCTTACTGTTCTGAGCCAGATGGATACGAATAAAAGGGAACATATTAGAGCATTTCTTTTAGCTTATTTTCATGAAACGTTCATATTCTCCATAGTATATTTTTCTACTGAAACTGGTTGTGTAAAATGTGTATATAACGTGTAAACTGAGAATACATGATTATATTATATTCAGTATTTCTTTGTGGTACTGGAAGGTAAGTGATTAAGGTATTGAAGATGTGTGCAGATGCCATAAGTTTAGATGGCAATCAAGATATCTTGGAACCAGTGGATTATTACATCAAATTGGCAAAACTTCTATGAAACAGAAAAGTTGATCTCACTTGTCCAGAGCATTAATCCAGGAAAGTGATAAAATTTGATGTATTCACAATAACACACCTAAATTAGTACCCATGGAGCACTTGGAGAGATAACAGAAAGTTTGACTGAGCATACAGGTGCCTCCAGATTTCATGGATCACACATATCTGTACTAACAAAAAATATACTCAAAGTGTTTTTGTGTTTGTATGTAAAGTGATATAAAGAAAGGTATATATGTACGTCTATACTAATATATTATTTTGCAAGAAAATATACTTTGAAGAATATGAACATTTCATGAAAATAAACTAAAAGAAATGCTCTAGTATGTTCCCTTCTATTCATATCCATCTGACTCAGAACAGTGAGGAGGCTGGGGAATAAGCAGGAACTCTTTCCATCAGCAGGCTGATCTAGAAGACCACACCTGTAACATGACTTTAGGAATGCTAAGTAGGCATTTGGCTGGCCTAAAGCACCAAACACAAAAATCTCATTTTACACATCAATTAAAACAAGTTCCTGTCATTGACTTGAAGTTAAAAAATTAAATGAGTAACAACTGGAATAGGGGAAAGGAGAAAAGGAAGAAAGGAAAAGATTATATGTACATTGGTAAACATATATAATGTACATATATATACGTATGCAAGGTAGATAACTATACTACCAATCTCTGTTAGTTCATCAAAAAGAATAGTTTGTGCTGTCATTGTTTGATTATTTTTGTGCCTAGATCTTGCAACCTGAACAACTACTTCTAAGATAACAAATGCAATATATTAACTAGTGTTAATTTCCTACTGTTTTTTTAAAATTCTGTATAATTTCTATCCTTTTTTTTTTCTGTTTTGCTTAAAAAAAAAAAAGAAATGAATACAGGAGAAAGTCCTAGAAAAGCTCACTTCCACAAGGCTACATTAGGAAAAATGGTATAAAAAGGTTTACTGGGCAGCATAGTGGAAACCAAAACATAAATGGAGTTAGAAATGACAAAAGGAAATCATCCTTACCTATAAATGAAGCAAAAAGGAAAACATGGCCTGAGAAATAAGATTAATCCCAAAGATTGGAGAGAGTAAACATCCGTGACTATTTTAATCAACAAGCTCACTCTTTGATAGAATCAGAGCTGGAAAACTACAAAGAAAACAAGTAAGAAACACCTGAAACCAAAAGGAAAGGCAAAATCATCACCTACCAATGGTCAGTTCCAAGTACATGGCATTTGTGAAATGCACCAGTTCCAGAACTAGGATGAAGAACATTACAGGAGTATTTAAGTACACAAGTGGCAGCCACCCCCAAATGAAAATTATTTATTGTTTTTGTGAATTGAAAGAACTACAATGTACATACTCAAAGTGAGTGCTTATTAGTGGGTGTTTATAGTATCAAGATATTTACATACATTTTGACAGAAATCAAGGGATGGCAATTACTATTCCAAAGCATAGTAACAGTAAAAACACTAGAAGCTCTTTGTCACTACTATGAAGCTATCACTCCTCAGAAATACAAACAACCATTTGTGAGATATTTCTTTGTTCAACCCAGTAAAGAAATAAGGTCCATTTTCTGTCTTGTAAACCAGTTGTCAATTTCATTCATCATTGCACTGTTTTAGATTTATTATCAAGAAAAAGAGTTTAGTTCGTATTTATCTATAGACAATAATTCTTGTGAAATGAAGAGGGGTAGGCTTAAAAACCAAGCATAGAGATAAGGACAGCTGAAAAATTTGGTGCTAAAGTTCTTCCTTCATGAAATAAATTCTGGCATATCCATTATTAACAAAAGCTGAAAAGGTATTTTTAAAATGAAGATACATGGAGAAAATATGAATAGACACAGTCTTTCTCTTTACCAATTTCTAGTAGATTATATTCTTAGTCTTTTTCCAAGGAGGTAGGGGAAATTATTATTGTTATAACTTTTTTCTTTATTTAACATAAAGAAAACTTCCATTTTCCTCTGATATAACATTTTCTTACACATATAGCACATGTTTAAATGTTCACACTGATAATTTGTGTTTGTAAAATTAACAGAGGTACAAGAAAGATCAGTATGAGAAAGTACTGGTACATATTTTGAAGGAATGAGGATAAGTTGTCTTTATCAGAAGATACTTTGAACCAAGTGTTTCCTTCATATTAAATAACTTAAATTGTTTTATAAGCTGCCCAAAATGCAGAGATCACATTCAAAGAACAGTTTTAGTTGACTTAAGATATGATAAGAAAAACGGAAATGCATATTGAATGAAGACACATAATAAAAATTCCTTTTCTTCATGAGCAGTGAAAATACACATTAAAATTTTTTTAAAGTGATGAGATAGTATTTTCTTTGATAATTGATCTAGCAAGTAAATCCAAGTTACTTAATGGAGAGAAAAGAATACATACCTGAATGCAATAGTATTGCATATTAAAATGCACTAATTTTATGAGGTATTAAATTAAAGCACTAAACACACACACAAGAGGATTTTCCATTGCACTGCAGAGAGAACCTGCTCTGAGTTGTATGGTGGCTGGAGCTGGACTGTTCATCTGGGTCCACCAAACTCCTCACTCTGAGACCCCCCTGGCCTCCTTCCTTAGACTGCCTAGGACTCTGCTCACTCAAATAATTTCTTGAACACAGACACACTTAGCTATTGGTATGTGTGTAGGAATGTGGTGCCTCTGAAAAGAGAAAGCACTGTTTTGTTTTATTCTTTTTTTGAGACAGCCTCTCTATGCAGTGTAGGCTGGACTTGAACTCACTGTGTATCCCAGACTGGCCTCAAACTCACGGTGATTCTCCTGCCTCAGCCTCCCAAGTGCTGGGACTAGAGTTGTGTGCCATGACACCTGGGAAGAGGCAGCACAGTTTCAAGGAAAATATATCATTACCTTATCTCCAGCAGGTCTGTGATTTTAATATCTGTAGAGTGGTGATGAGATCTCACTAGAGAGGTCAAACCCATGAAGTCCCCCAGTGAAAGATTTCATCTGTCTCTCTGCTTAGTTTTATTATCTGTTACATTGCAGACATTCTGGGAGATCTGTGCTCAAAACCTTTCTCTTAGTCCAACACTCATTCATGATAAAACCCTAGAGAAAATCAAAATAGATGGTCTCTACCTCAATCTGATAAAAGCCACCTATGACAAGACAATAGCCAACATCATACTAAGTGTACAAAAACTGAAAGCTTTCACTCTTAAATCAGGAACAAGACAAGAATGTCCACTATCACCACTCTTATTCAATATAGTTCTGGAAACATTAGCCAGAGCAATTAGAAAAGAGAGAGAAATAAAAGGAATAAGAATAGGAAAGAAAGAAGTTAAATTATCATTATTAGCAGAATACATAGTGCTCTACATAGAAGACCCAAAAATACTCCACCAAAAGACTAATACAGTTAATGAGAAAATTTAGCAGTGTAGGTGGACACAAAGTCAACACTCAAAAATCAATAGCAATTCTATACACAAACAACAAACTCACTGAGAGAATTTAGGGAAACAACACCTTTTACAATAGCATCCAGAAAAACAAAATACTTAGGCATTAATCTAACAATGGATGTAAAAGATCTATATATTGAAAATTATAGTAGTCTGAAAAAGAAGAGGATATCAGAAAATGGAATTTTATCCCTGGCTCATGGATAGGAAGAACTAACATTGTGAAAATGGCCATACTCCCAAAACTATTATATAGGTTTGATGCAATCCTGCTCAAAATACCATTAACATACCTCACAGATCTAGAGAAAACATTCCTAAAATTCATTTTGAGACCGAAGAGACCTAGAATAGCAGAGGCAATCCTGCACAACAAAGGCAAGGCAGGAGGCATCATAATCCTTGACTTGAAATTATAAACAAAGCTAATGTGATAACATCAGTGCATTACTGTCAAAAACACAGACCTGAGAGGATCAGTGGAACAGAATAGAAGATGCATGCACAACTACAAAGGCACTCAGCCACTTTATCTTTGACAAAGGGACCAGACATGTTCACTGGAAGAAAGACAGCCTCTTTAAAATATGGTGCTGGAAAAATTGGCTTTCTACATGCTGAAGGCTAAAACTAGGCCCATGTCTATCACCATGCACTCAACTAAAGTCAAAATGGATCAAAGATCTAAATATTAAAAGAGAAACACAATCTACTGGAAGACAATGTAGGTAGAAATCTTGAAGACATAGGAGTAGGCAAAGAGTTCATGAACACAAGACAAACCACATGGGAATAATGTTGATGCTTCAAAAATCAACAACTGGGATTTCATTTTATTAAAAATATTTTGCACTTCAAAAGAAATCATCAATGGAGTAAAAAGAAAACCCACAGAGTGGGAAAAATTTTAGCCAACTGTCCCTCAAATAAAAGACTTATATCTAGAACATATAGAGAATTGAAAAACATCAGGCCCCCCAAATTCACAGACCAACTCAACAATGGGCCTCTGAGATAAATGCACACTTCTCAGATGAAGAAATATTAATGGCAAATAAGTACATGAAAAAATGTTCGACATCACTGGTTATTCAAAAAATGCAAATTAGAACAACACTGAGATTCCATCTCACTCCAGAAAGAATGGCCAAAATCAAGAAGTCAACCAATAACAAATTCTGGGGAGGCTGTGGGGAAAAAGGAAGCATTCTCCACAGCCACTGGATGTGTAGATTCATACAGCTACTGTGGAAATCAGTGTGGAGATTTGCCAAAAAACTAGGATTGGAGGTCCTGTTCAATCCAGCTATTCCCTTTCTGGATATTTTCCCAGAATTGAAAATGTCATACCATAGTGACATATGTGCACCCACGTTTATAGCAGCACAATTTGTAATAGCTAAATTTTGGAAACAACCCAAATGCCCATCAACTGTGGAACAGATAAAAAAGATGTGGTATTTTTATACAATGGAGTACTATTCAGCAATAAAGAAGGATACACTCAAGGCTTTTATAGGTAAATGGATGCATCTTGAGACAATATTCATAAGTGAAATAAATCAGATTTGCATATGTAATCATCATATTGTCTTTCTAGAATAAAAAACTGAAAGAGTAAATAAGATCCAAAGTGTAAAATAGCAATTGTGAAATTGAAAGGGAAAGAAACTGCTCAAAAGGAAAGAACAACTGGAATGAGGGAAAGGAGAAAAGAAAGAACGGAAAAGATTATATATATATATATATATACAGAGAAGATAGATATATTGCTAATCTATATTCATCAGAAAGAATGGTTGGTGCTTTCATTGTTTGATTATTTTTTCATGCCTGTATCTTGTCATCTGAGCAACTACTTGGAAGATAACAATATACAATATGTTAACCATTGTTAATCTCCTATTATATTGTTTTGAAATTCTGTATCACCCTTTTTATTCTTCTGTTTTAAAATTTAAAAGAACCAGACAAATCATGACACAACACTTTATAAGCTAGCAGTATAAATGAAACAGATTAGCATATATGTAAAATATTTTCAAAACAACAGAATATTTGAACTTCTGCTGCCTTTCCAGTTATCTCCCATTTTGCTCTTTATTTCTATCTATCTATCTATCTATCTATCTATCTATCTATCTATCTATCTAGAGAAACCATGTGATATTCAAGCTTGTGTGTTTGACTTATTCCACTTAAAATTATGTTCTCAAATTGCATCCATTTATTTACAAATACCTCAAGTTTTTCTTTCTTTCTTTCTTTCTTTCTTTCTTTCTTTCTTTCTTTCTTTCTTTCTTTCTTTCTTTCTTTCTTTTTCGGTACCAGCGACTGAACTCATGACCTTGCACTTACCAGGCTAGCGCCTGAGCCACTGAGCTAAAACCCCTGCAAACTACATCCTTATTTTTATTTATTTATTTATTTATTTATTTATTTATTTTTTGGATACTGGGGAATCAAACTCATAACTTCGCACTTGCCAGGCAGGAGATTGTGCCTCTGAGCTATATCCCGGCCCTTCTTTTTTTTTGGGGGGGGTACCTGGGAACGAACTCAGGACCTTGTGCTTGCCAGGCAGGTGCTTATGTGACTGAGCTACATCCTCAACCCTAAGTTTATCTTTCTTTATGGCAGCATACTTCATTGTGTATTAGCATATTTTCCTTATTCATTCATTGATGACATGTACTCTGTTTCCAAGATCTACCTATGTACGATAAATTACTCCTACAATATGATGATATTAACTCTGTTGTGAAGATGCCTAAAAGATTAATTTTAGATAGAGAATTTTCAAACATTTTTTTCTTTAGTGTTTACCATGTTTTATATTACACATGGGATTATTCCAATACCTAAATTTTTGGAGTTCTAATTTTTTCATTGACTTTTACTGAAAGCACATTGTGAAGTGTGTAATTTTAAAATATCATGTACATATATGATTAAAATTCAGTGAATTGTTGAGATAAATTTTTACTTCCTTCTCCTGTGCTGGAGTATACCAGCAGATGTTTGAATCAAGCATATGTTAAATTTTTTGTTTGTCTTTTTGAGACAGGATTTCACTATGCAGTTCAGGTAGGCTCTGAACTCACTTGATAACCCAAGCTGGCCTCAAACTCACAATGATCTTCCTTTCTGCCTCAGCCTCCTAAGTGCTGGGATTACAGGTGTGTGCCACCACATCCAGCCTACAAATATGCTAAATTTGAAATTGAACTAGGTTTGAAGAAAGGCTTGCATCATCACCATATCGATGTTGAAGTACTGGCTTTACTGTCTCCATTGGCACTTGTCATGTTAGCCCATCTCTCCTTAAAGTTCCTGCTTAATGTGAACCCTCAGTTTGCACCACTGATATGCTGCTCACCTAATCAGATGGTAAAAATTAAGTACCCTGTCCTCTCAGAACAAGCAACTGTGAATTATCCTGAATATGTTTGAAAGCCTCAAGGATAACACAGATTTGAATTGTGTAATATTCTAATTTTATACCATCTTTCATGTTTAGACTCTGGGAGTATGTTCATTTTTTTTAACATTCCTAGGTGTTCAAATGAATGTTCGTCTTCATTCCAAAATTTTGAGCATAAGGTTGTCACACTGAACAGCTACTTATACCATCTACAACAATATCCATGTGATACATGTTTAGGAATAAGATTCAGAGACTCACATCACATAGACACTCTATTACAAAAAAAGTTCTAAGAAACCCTGAGTTTGGCATGTATATATTTTTGTTGTTTCTAACATTCTTCTATAACATGAAAAATAATTTTAAAGATTCTCTTTTGATTTTCAAAGTGGAAATTATAAAATTGGATATTGCAACCACAGTGTTATTAAAAAGGATACCAGAATGGTTGGAATTTTTGATTACATTGATGTCTAAAAATAAGCATAAGGAATTGAAAATTTGAATTTATGGTAAACTCTGCCTACTGCTATCCAGGACCATGTTTGTAATTATAATCTATAGATTTTAATAAGTGCATAAATTCAGCATTGGATAGAAAAGTGAACTTGTTACCATTCTGTTGTTATTTACCAATGTTATCAAATTATGTGTGGAGAATTAAGACCATAATAATTTTAGTGTGTAGACTTTGTGAAGATTTTTTTCACTATCTACAAGATCAAGGCTTACATATTATTTCATGCAAATGTACCTCTATACTCTGGACACTCAGTTCACAATATTATTTAATAAGTTTGTTTTATTTGTTCTTTTGAGACAGAGTCTAGCTTATGCAGTTGAGGCTGACCTTGTACTCACCATGCAGCCCAGGTTGGCCTCAAACTTGTGATGACCCTCCTTGCCTCTGCCTCCCAAGTTCTAGGATTGCAGGTATGCACCACCATGCCTGGCTTTAATAAGTTTTTAAAGTCATCAAATTCTTTATCCAAGTTTCATGTTCTCCTTTTCAGTTTCTCTTTAAAATAAGATTCTTGAGGTATGACTGAATTAAATTTTATATATGAAAGCATACAATGTGATAAATAACTAGATATATAGCACATGCAACACTGTAACTGTAACACCTCCTAAAGTTTCTTTTTATACATTTGTAATGTTTTCTCCTGATTTTTTTTCTAGCCTCTTCTGCTATTCCCAGAAAACCAGTGAGGCATACTCTATCACATGAACTTGAAACCAAGATGAGTTCTGGTTCCTATAAGGAGAATTAGAATTGGAAGCCTTTGTTCCCTCAGTGAGTCATACTTTCATGTTATTTAGTATGTACTTGTCAACCACAAATACCAAAATAAATATATTTAAGAGAACAAGCCTAATTATATAAATATGTGATGCAATAGAAAAGCCATTTTCTCATCTTCAGGGAAATTACTTATCATTGTATAAACAAACATTTACTGTTCTCCTCCACATGGATGTGAACCACTTGATTATTTGTTTTTCAGTACTGATTAATAACAAAGGACTGACTGTGGCATAACCATTGGCCAGGAGCATTTGGACACAGTAACGAATGGGGTCATTCTTCCACAACATTCCGGAGGTGGAGACAATAGCATAGTCCAAAAAGTACATGACCATAAAGAAACTCATGAGCAACAAAATGGTCTGGGTGGCCCTTTGCTCTGGAGATGCTTTTGGAGACAGGCTGGTGCTGTGAAGATGCTGGCACTGCCTTTTATGCCTGCACAAGAGAGTCACCATATATCCACTTGAGAGCATCATGAGCCCTATAGAGGACACATCCCTGAAGGTCATCAGCGAAAAATACATGTACTTGACTAAGTAACTATTGCACTGAAGAGAGCAGGATTCAGTGACAAACACAAGACTCTGTGAGGACACATTACGGGTGGCAATAGTGGAGATTAAGAAACGACCACTGATGAACATATTGAAAACCCATAAAAAGAGAAAGCAACACAGGTTCTGATGCAGGGATTTCTGTTTGAACTTTGCCAGACAGGAGCTTCTGGGACTGAGAGTGATGGCCTGGAGGACACTCAGCCAGCAGGTGGTACAGATGGAGAGGCTCTTCATCAGTCTGTACAAATAGAGAACACATTTACATGTGATGTCATTCCAGAAGACCTGAACACCAAAAATGTCTATAAGCATGAAACCCACAGTTAAGAGCATCACTATGTGGATAAAGGCCAAGTGACCAATGATAGGATCAGTGGGCTTGAGTTTGTCCTCCAGAAGAAATGTGAAGACATGGAAGAGAAGCAGGACAGTGTTGGCTATAATCCCAGTGCTGATTTCAAAGAAAAACATCTTTTGCACTTCGATAAAACTGAAAAAATCCTGTCTTTATTCATCTTCATGTGGAATGAAGCATATAGTAGATATCTGAGAAAAGCACAAAAATTTATTGTCACAAATGTTACCAACTTCATTAATCTCAGTGAACACTATGCATTTTTACCTGCTTTTTTCCAAGAGTCCTTCATACCTTCCTGGATGCATCTCGGCTCTCTTCTGATCCCATCGCTGCCCAACTATATCTGGATTATGAGTCTCCATGCTGTCTTCCCTTACTATCTCCTTAAGAAAACTCATAATATGGAAGTTATTTATACATTTTTGTCTCACATTTAGTTTTCAGACTCTGGTCCACTCTCTTGTTTGCCTTTGTGTCTGTGTTCACATATTCAGCAAATTAGGATGTGCTCAGGCAAAAGAACAAAACATCTAATTATCTGATAATCAAACAATCTGATTATCTGGCTGTCTCTGAGTTGTGTGTATTACATGTTGTCTTAAAATACAGAGCCATAATTTTCTTGTGCTTCATGAATGTAAAAATGACATATCTTGCTCACTATCTCATGTAAATTAAAAAATATATATTGACAAAAATATATATTGATAATTTAAAAAATATATATTGGCAATGTTTAAAAACATTAATAGGTAATTAACAACATTCAAATATATTTAAAAATGAGATTAAGTAAATTAAAGTATGAATATCATGATTGTCTTCTTCTGTGATTTCCTTAAAATTCAGGCTATCATTAGTTAATTTTCTTTCACTTGGGTCTTACCCAGTATATAATCTTATAAAACTGGACAGTGGAAATAATTAAATTATCTATAACAGAGAGGACATGAGTACATTTTTAAAGCATATTTGGGGGAACTATGGACCTACAAAGACAAATGACCTGTGCAACTCAACGTATCATAGTGTGAACAGGTCATTACCTGAAACTGGTGAATCTTCTTTGGCGCATATAAATTGATCTTTCTCTAGAACACTAATCTAGGAAAATGACACATGAGATGCTTTACTTATATTAGCTCCCATGGAACACTTGGAGAAATGACAGAAAATATGACTAATTATCCCAGAAATTTCCAAATTTGGTGGATCACACAAATAAGTATTAGGAAAAACACACACTCTAAATATCTCTGAAGAGTATTTGTACATAAGTGATACAAAGAAAGGTATATAAAAATTCTGTATTAACATTATTTTGTCATATTCTGTAGAATATGAAGATTTTGTGAAAGCAAGCTAAAAGATACGCTATAGCATGTGATAACAACATGGCAATAAGAAACCAAGGAGTCCACTTTTCTTTTGCTAAGCCTGGGAGATGCATCTCCTTTCTCAGCTACAATAGGAACATAATCTGCATATTGCTCAAAAATGAGATGACTTATGTCCAGCCCTTAATAAGGCGACTTACCAAAACAAAAGTGGGCTCATTGGTTTCTTATTACCATGTTCTCTTCCAACCATACCTCATCCAGCTCATATCTGCTTAGCATAGCAGTTAAGGAGATCAGAGGACAGGACAGGAGTTCTCTCCACCAGCAGAACATATTAGGAGACCACTTTTGAAACAAGGCTTGTAGGAGGTGCTGAGAAGGCACCTGGCTGGCCTAATGTACCAAGCACGAAAATCTCATTTTGCACACTGGAGGACATAAACTGCCCTCGCAGAGGCCTGGGGTTAATATGCCCATGAATAAATCACAAGGAAATTAACACTGAAGGAAATCACGAGATGGTTCACATTGTGAAGGCCATATTAGGAAAGAGATAGGAAAGTCTAACAAGCAGTGTATGGAAAAAGTAAACCTAAATGGAAGAAATGGAAAAGGGAAATCAGTGCACTCTTTTTGACTACCTGCAGGTGCTCTCACAGCTCACAGTGAAGCGTGGCGTATCCTCAGGAGAAATGGAACACAGCTCATTTTCCCATTAATACCACGATGCAGAAAGGATTCATTTGAAACTGTGTTATTTAGCCACATCCAAGACCAGGGACAATCCTCTGATACATGTTATCGTCAGATTGTCAGACCTGGAAAAAATGCTCATGTTTATGCATCTAAACTGTGTGTAGGAGAGAACTAAAGTTAAGGGGAGGATGAGAGGCCTTTGCAGATTTCAGTGCAAATTTTAGTTCATATGGCCTTGTGGGTGCACTGATTACAAGGTATTAATTATAAAGCAGGGAGGGCACATCTCCTTTCTCAGCTACAAGAGGAACATAATCTGAATATTTCTCAGAAATGAGATGACTTATGTCTAGTCTTTAATAAGACGACTTAGCAAAACAAAAGTGGGCTTCTTTGTTTCTTATTACCATACCGCGTACATCAATTTAACAGTGCTGTCCTCATTTTCCTCATTGATAAATGAAGATGGAAAAAAAAAAAAAACATGGCCAGGGAAGTCAGCTTCACCACACACATGTGAGTGGGTAGGCCCAGGTGTATATTGTCCTACAAACTCCATTGTTCTCATGGTTGGAGATGAAAAACTAAGATGAGAATGGGGAGAAGGATCTGCTACCTAAGAGGAAGGCAAAGTCAATGCTAACTAGATGGTCAGCCCTGAGGACAGAACATTGGTGAGATATATCTCTTCCAGAAAAAGGAAGAAGAAAATTTCAGGACTATTTGAGCACATGAATGGCAGTCCCCCTCAAAAGTTTTCACTTTTGTCACCATATCTTTTGTAATTATTCACAAGAGTTTAGTTCACGTTTATCTGCTTTTAAAAAAATGCTTAAAAAATCACTGTTGGGCTGGAGGAATCTAACACTCAAGCATAAAGATGAAGGCAGCTGAAAATAATGTGTTCTAAATTTTTCGCCTCATAAAAAGTTCTGGCATGTCCTTTATCAATGAATATAGAAAAGGTTTTTGCTTTTTGTAAAAATCAAGATACATGGAGAAAATATGAATGGACACAAACAGTATTTCTCTTTATCAAATTCTGTAAGATTATATTCTAGGTAATGTTTTAGGAGGAAAGGGGAAATTTCTATTGTCATCAATATGCTTTCTTTATTGTTAATGTCATGGTAACTCAATTACCCACTGATATTATCCGCTGATACGTGGTTTCCTAAAAAGTCTGGCAAATTGTTAAGTGGTGACACTATTAAGCTGAAACTTGTGAAACTGACAATGAGACAAGAACAGTTAATATGAGAAAATGTTAGCACCTATTTCATAGGAATGAAGTCATACTCTCTTAATAGGCATATGGTTTGAACAGAGAACTTTATTTATTAAATAGTTTAAAATATTTTTAAAAATAAACCAAACTCTAGCAGTCACTCATTCAATAACAGTTTTAGTTGCCATATAAAGATGTTTAAAAAAAACTGACCATATTTAATGAAGCCCCATAGTGAAAGTTTTTCTTCAGTTAGGGGTACAAATACAAATCTAAAAGTTTTAGTCTAAAGTGACAAGACAATATCTACTTTGATAATTGATTTACACATTAAATCAAACTTACTTAACTCAGAGGAAATAATTCATACTTAAAGTTAATTTAGTATTTCATACGAAAAAATCCATTAATTTTATGAATCATTAAGTTAAAGCACTAAATATACTAACCAGAAAATTTTTCTTTGCACTGCAGAATGAACCATGCTGTAAGCCATATGTGGACTGCAGTGAGATGGCCTATCTGAGTCCATAAACTCTTCTCACAGACAGTCGACTGTCTC
>RJWM01027856.1:0-26331 GCA_004363535.1 Dasyprocta punctata | reverse complement strand
GCTGAAAAGACAAATGTGATTTATGTAACTTCCACACCAGTGAAATTACTCTTTGCTTTGAAGTTCTTATGGTTTTTTTCACTCCTTTCCTTTGTTTTTCAAAGCATCAGATGCTCTTGTAAACTTTGTTTCTGTGTGGCTCATTTCAAAGAACAGTATCCTTTCAATAGTAGTTTGGACTTACTAATAAAATCCAATGCTATTATCAATTAAGTGAATCAATTTTTAAATGGAATGTTGAATATAGTCTACCAAAAAATTACTCTGTATTATTCACAACAATAAAAAGTGTTAAAAAAAATCATGAAAAGTGTTGTTTCTGAAACTTTCTGCACATTCACACACAACACACACACACACACACACACACACACACACAGGTTACTGTCCTATAAAGAAAATGAATTGTCATAGACAAAAGTGCATGTGAGACACTATTTTAAAAGCTTATACACTAAGTAAGTGAGTAATACTGTCAAAAGAGCATTGTTTCAAAATATGTATGATTGACCTTGTCTGCAATAAAAACATTTTCAGCAACATTATCAAGCATAACATCAAATAAGATGTAGTAAATTCCTACGCAACTTAGAATTCAAACAGAACTGAGCTTTGTTAAGACAGAAATCTCTACAAGGTGCAGTTTTCATCTGGTTTGGACTAGAACAGGTAGGTAAAGTCCACCAGATGCTTCAAGTAGTCAGCCAACTTACTATACAACTGCAAAAGTTGAATCCTATTCATTGATATTCAGTGTCCTTTAACATACTTATATAAATTAAAATATAGAACAATTCTACATCAAACTCCCATTATGAGCCACAAGCAACTGTCAATAATCTCCAATATGTATGGTTTATGAAAGATACCTGGTTAATTTTCAGCCCTTCTATCTATATCCTACATCAAGAAGCTTCTGAGGTTATAGAACTTATTAATAGGCAACACTAGTCATTGAATAACTACTGTACATTTCACAGGAAAGATATTTCATAGGCTAATAAGAGTGTTCCAAGGAATATAGTTATTGCAAATCTGTGTATCTGCAGATCAAAAAGAAAACAGACATCAACATTGCTTCCTCCTTCAGTGGACTCAATGATTATTAAAAGTTAGTGAAGGAGAATATTTCAGTACTAAGGAAAACTGATCACTAGGAAATGAGTCAAAGTGAGAAAGATGAGAAGGTAGAATATTCAAGCTTTTCACAGTAGGAAAACCTTTTCCTAAAAGTTTGTATCAGGAAATATTTAATCTGCCCTTCTAGAATTGTTTTTATTGGATGGCTACACTGTTAGCACCTTAAAATTGGTAGTGCTCTTTTTGTAACGATAGTTATTTAAATAAATCAGAGTCTAAATCAGGAGACTATGGGAGGAAAAATTACTACCTAAGAAGCTGAGTGAGTCGGTTTTGAAAACTCATAGTCATCCCTTTAGAAAGACATAGGGTAATTTAACTGGAAAGGATGCTGGCTGAAGGGGAGATCAATATGTAATTTTAGCTAGATTGCTTCCCTATTGTCCTTTGGGCCAATGCCAAAGAAACACTCTACCTGGTTTGGGACAATGAGTCAGACCAGAAACATTACTTTGGACCTGAGAGAGAAAATGAAACTGATAGGGACAGTATGCTGAGATAGTCTGAGATTCCATTAGGCTGTCTATCATGAATAAGGCGGGATGCAGTTGCTGTGGCTATGAGATACTTTCACCATCACCAAGTCTCTCTGGGCAACTTGCTTGATGCATTTATGATGAAACTTCTCATTTCTGTTATGTTTTCTCTCTTGGACCTTAAAGTAAACTCATCTTTTATCAGTTCCACGCTTCATCGAGTGTCATGATTTGGAAGAGATAATAAAAGAGTGGCTGTTGCTGCCCCTAGAGAGGACACAGAACCTGCTTTCATTTCAGAATACTGTACTCGTGGGGATTCATTTACCTGAGAAGACCACTGTCTATAAAGAAAAGAACACTCTTGCAGCAAAGCAGAGCTAGAAAGATAGGAGCCATTGCCTAAATATAGACTGCCCTTGGAAATGTGGAGATAATTTTGATGTCAGCAAATCAGAGAAGTAAAAATTGATAATTATTATCAATTCATCCTTAAATTTCATTTTATTTTAAAACATAGTTTCATTATTGCTGTGGCCCTCCCTCTCTAGGCAATAGCCTTCACACCGTTAAAAATTCCCTAGACCTCTTTGGAGAGAAAAATAATATTTAAAAATAAGTCTCATCAAGTCATGGTATATATTACTTGAAAGTGTGTGTGTGTGTGTGTGTGTGTGTGTACAAGTCGTAATCTGAGACCTTAATCACCAAATTAACAGTACCTTTGACTTCAGAGCATATATTTAAACCCAAAACTTTTAACTCTGGAACTCTTACTAAACTGTTTTCCCCCAAAATATGGTTTCCTTCACATTATGAAAAGTTTTCCATATTAATGTATTTTGATTGACAATCAATGAGTTTTCTGTATTTGTACAAATATTAGGAATGAGAGTATCATGAAAAGTAAGGAAAGACTTAGGCAAAACTGTGCAGATTAAGTTGGAGACACGCTGCGCCATGGGCCTGCACGTAATATAACATTTTTATGAAGTCAGTTATCTTCATTAGACTCTACCGCAGAGACACAGTTACTATGGGATCATTTTCTGATTCATTTTTACTTAACATTGAAAGCTGCTAAACATCATGACTGTCTCTGAATGCAGCTCCAAAGAGACTTTTATTATCAATAGATGAATGTTAAATTATAAAACAGTAAAAAAGGTTCATTTCACTTTGGTAATTTGCATAGACAACATTTTCCCTTTCTTAATTTGTACTATCTATCAGTTCTCCACTTTAGGCCATATAGCTGATAAACTTTCAGGGGAACGGATCACACTAAGCAGTTTCAAGGGTGGCTGTGATAGGTGTAAGGTAACCTAGTTAACTTGACAGGACGAGTTTAGAAAACCTAGTCTAAGTCAATCTACCTAAAGCATTTCTTTAATCTGAGGCTATGACTAAATGAGTAGGCCAGAGAGGTGCGGTGATAATTTACTGAATGAAAAGAAAATTTCTCTACTTTAAGAGAAAAAGAACAGCATATGCATACAATCATTTATAGGTATAAGAAGGGTACTGTTGCACCCAACTTGGGACAAGATTGACATGAAATCTACAAAAAAGAGAGAAAGAAAGAAAGAAAGAAAGATAACAAGAACATCTGAGACTATTACACCAAGTTCTAGTTAAATTAGACCTTGCTGCCATCCCTCTTAGGGATATTTTCAGTTTCTAATAGGTAATTTGAGTCTCGACTTCTATTACTTTTGACTTAAGATGTTGTTACATGTATGAATTAATGGTTTCCTTCCTAATTATAACACTCATATACCTTGTCATGTTACTTTTTTGTTGTTTTCACTGCTTGAAATTTACAGTCAAATATGAAACTCATGCTTTTCACTTACATGTCTATTTTTTCTGGTCATACTAATTTATATGTACACATAAAAACTTGTTCATTATATTTTCTATTGTAAACCACTACAGATTACTTGGAGAATTAGTATAAAAGAATACATTAACAAATAAACTTCCCCCTCAAAAACAAATTAGCATGAAGTAAGTAAAACTTTCTCAGAAGACTCAAAGTACAAAGATAAGCAAAAGAGGCCATTTGTGGACTGCAGGAAAAGAGAACAAGAATTCACCAAGAAGCAAGCCCTCCCTGCAAATCATCACCATGTACAGGCCACCACTGCCAGGGGAACAGCCAGCTTTCTCCCTGCTCCAGCACATGGCTCAGGAAATAAGAAAAGCCAACCCCTCCCTCCCCCACTCTCCATAAGCAACTGGCTAATCTGGAGAAACACAGGCTTCAGTGATAGCTATTTAGGTGAAATGCAATTTGAAGCTTGTGGTGTTTGGTGTTTCACTGACTTTGCAGGTCTAGGGCCAGTGATCTGATCACCTGTTCAGAGGGTAACAGTATGTAGTGTGGCACCTATTGGGGACCTCCTTTGGAAGGAGGTAGCTGTTGTTAATTCTCTATTATCTTGTTTTGAAGTCCTATGTCATTTTCATTGTTTGGTTGGGTTGGGTTTTATTCTGTTTTCTTCTGTTTGATTTGTTACATCTGAAGGTTGGGCAGCTATTTCAAAGATAGCAAGATCTATTATGGTAGCCATTTTGGGTTTACTATTTTCTTGTTTTGAAGCCATTTATTGAGTTCATTGTTTTGATTTTGTTGGTTCTATTCTGTTCTGTTTTGTTTGATTTTTTACTATGTCTGAAGGTATCTGCAGCTTTTTTGAAGACAACAAGAGGCATTAGGGCAACCATTGCTGATTTCGTGTTGTTTCAAAGCCCTGTGTCACTTACACTGGCTTGTTATGATTAGCTTTATTCTGTTTTATCTTGCTTGGTTTTATTCTCTTTAAGATAAAAAAATAAAAAAGATTGAAGAAATGATTAAAGGTATATTATAAAGCAAAAACTTTCTATTACAGAAAGTGTTGTTACCTTCATCTTCCAAACAAATGGAATGCATTGTTTTATTTTTACATAATCAACTAGAAGAAACAGGAATTGGTTTTATAAGATTTTTAATGATCTGAGGAGAATTCAAATTACAAACTAACAGAATTCATAACCTCAGAATTACTCCAAATGGCTTCATATTTTGTGTCTCATTCTATTTTTTCTGACTGAGGCCATTTCATTTCACTAATCTAATTAATTTGTGCTAAAATGTGTCACCCCTGTTGCATTAAAATTTACATTAAAATTGTTTGACTGCTTGCCAAAGGATATTTTTCTCCAGAATTGGTTATGTGGAATAAATGCATATTGCTTAGTACACACTTCCACCATTTTGATAGGCATTTTCTTTTGTTTTTAAAAGTATCCATAGCATGAAGATCATGGTGAATTTCACACCCAAAAATACATACTAAATATTTTATGAGAGTACTACAAATACAATTACTACAAATACAAGCAAGCAGGCTGGTGAAACAGTCCTCTAACTTCACAGCACATTATTTTCATCTCTCAGGTTCCCAGAAAGATCACTCAATATTCATTTCCCTTACTATAGTGAAAGCAAGTTTCAGTAAGGGAAGGAAGCAATAGGGAAGGGTTGGACAGTATAATGGAAATGCCATAAACTTTGCCTATTTTCTTATTCAGACCATGCCAAGGTGTACACCCATGGGTCAGAGCTGGTTATTTCATTCATCTGAGACTTTCACCTAAGCCAATAACTGACTACGTGGACTCCAGAGCTTCTGGGCAGCC
Organism: Dasyprocta punctata; assembly: GCA_004363535.1. Taxonomy (NCBI): domain Eukaryota; kingdom Metazoa; phylum Chordata; class Mammalia; order Rodentia; family Dasyproctidae; genus Dasyprocta; species Dasyprocta punctata. Next base: position 21,028 of record RJWM01027856.1, on the reverse strand, counting down.
TTACCAATTATGTTTTCATATAGTTGTGTAAAATTATTTGTAAATCAAAATCCATGAATATCTTCTTCTATCATAATTTAGAAATATGTGCCAACTATGAATACAAAATCAAATATAAATAATTTTAAAATCTGCGACACATATCAAAACATACCTAGCAATCATTTTTCTCATTTCATGACAATCAGACATTTGCCTAAATACCTTTGTTACATGATGGGTGTCCTTAATGCAAACTGACACACACTGACTACAATTACAAGAGTCAGAAATTGGCTGTGGTTTATTAATCACTTGCGCGGCTCTGGGCCCTTCTGATCCTACAGACGGTCTCACTCTCCTTTCCCAAAGTCACGATGCCCATTAGTAGCTTTGTGTATGGAGACTTGGAGGGAGCCAGCAAGAAAGGCCATCACTGCACGTCTGGACGACAGCAAATCGCACCTGTGTGTCTTCAGAGGAGGCAGAAAAGCAAAGCTCTCTTTAAACAGATTGCTTTTCAACTTCAGTGACTTGAACAATGAGAGACTCTGGGAGCAGGGCAAAGTTCAGAGTCTGAGGTTTCCACACTTTAGACCAAAATCCTCAAATGAACTTTCTTATGGAAATAACAAGAAGCAGAAAAAGCTGTTCTCCACGTGGTCTTGGACCCCAAGCAGGATTCTCACTTCATGTTATGAAAGAACCACACCAGACCTCTCTGGCCCCAGAAGTAGTTACGCAGAATTAGTTTGCAGTTTGTAGGCTGTGGGTAATTTTAATTATTGTGGTATTTACATATAGCAGTTGTTCAACTATTACATGGTTCCCAGGTTTCTGTGTTGTAATTGCAATAGCTATCCATTATTTAATAAAATAAAGATTTCAAATGAATAATAATTTCAAAATTCCAGAAGAGTGAAGACTATGCTTTAATGACTGGCTGTAAATTCATGTATGTGAGTATTCATAAGAAACAGTAATCGCAACTGTTCTCTTCAGTGTCTCTACTCTTACAGAGGGATAGCTAATGATGGAAGATCCTACATAGGAACTGTAAGAGGTGATAGTTAATGTGTACTTCATTCTTGCCTTTCAATTACTTTCAATCTTGCCTTAAATTCCTAACAATGCTTTTAAAATCTTTCAAGGATAACACAGAATATTGAAAACTTTCTGAAACTCTGCCCTCACAGTGCATGCCTTTGATCGCTCATCCCCCACTTACATGGAGGTATGACCCCAGAATACTGTGGAAGACAGGACTGCTTTCTGATTCAGACAGCCTTGGATTAGTAATCTAGCACTGAGTTTTTACTGTGTTCTGTAACCACCCTAAGCCTCAGCCAAATCATCCATGCAACAGAGTTAATATATGTACCTTCTTGTAAGGTAACTGGCACTTTAATGGGAAAAGTGCATGTACAACAACAACATCCAGAACAGCCAGAGCTCAGTGAAAGCCTCTTCTGTCCTCCATACCCCTTCAACAGTTCCTAAACTATTATGGACCAAGCAACACTACATAGTACAAGACACAACCTCTCATATAGATGGGATTTGTAAATATTGCTAAATTTCAGGATCAAGTGTGCTAAATACACCCTGAACTCCTGCATGGCCACTACATTGTACCTTTCACCTAATTCCAGTCATCCCCAGGAAGCTTTTTGCTTCTGTTCCTACTGAACGCACTTTCTCAGGTGAAAGGGGAGCATTTTCTATTTCCCAGGACTGGATTTTATCCAATCTCTTTTCATTTTTTTCTCCAAGGTAGCACAGAGCTTTTGTCTTCTCCAGATCCTTAAATTGTGGCTGCTGTCCTACTCCAAATGAACAAACCCGCTGAACTTTCACTGGGAGTAACATTACTATCAAGGAACTTTTATCTTAATCACCAAATGATTAACATAGTTAAAAGGAAAGATTACATTTCTTCAGAAATAACATAATCTTAGAAACAACACCTAGTAAAATATAGCCTGGAAATCTTATTAATTTTCTTATGAAACTATCCTATTGAAATTCATGGAAAGCCAAGCTATGCCCAACTAAAATTTGTTATGTTCCAAAAAGCTATGTGTAAACAAGTGAATTAGAATTCAGAGTGCATTTTCCATTAAATGTTCTATACTCTATTTAGTACTTTGCTGTATCATACATAAGCCTGGGTAATATATGAGGTACCTGAGATATAATGCCAATGGCACTAATTTGCACAATGAGTCCTTGTTTATACACACACAGATCTCACCGGTCTACGTGTCAAAATTTATTCATTTGTTCAACACATATGCACCGCATGCTGCAAATACCAGACGCTATTCTAGGTGCTTCAGACACACTGACAAGACGAAGACTTTGGTCTCACGTTTACAGACTAGTAGGAGGAAGAGGTAAAAACCAGACGAGCATTTTTTAACCTCAGATACGGAGAAGTGCGATGAAAGACTAAAAAGCACCAGAAGGGAAAGTGGTTGAGATGAGGCTTTTTAGAGAGTCTTTCTGCAGAGGTGACATTTGAGCAGTGACCTATTTTGTAATTAAGGTAGCACGGTGAATACATTGAGGGGAGCATTCCAATCAGGCAGAAGAGCGGTGCACAGGCCCTTACCTGCACCCGGCTTCACAGGAAATGCAAGAAGGCTTAGCCATTAGGAAGTCAGAAGGACTGAGCCTAGAAAATGAGGTTCACGAAAGGGCTGCTCACAGAGGCCTTGGAAGCCCTCAAGATTATTTTCAATTTTATTTTGAACATGTTGAGAAATCACTGGAAAGTTCAGAGTGAAAGAGAAACACATTAAAAGGGTATTTCTAAAAAACCACCGTGGATTTCAAAGGAAAATAAGCTGCAACGGTGCAAGGGAGGAAGCAAGGAGATCGGCTGGAAGGCCATCGCTGTAGCACACAGAGAGACATGGAGGTTTGGACTGGGGTAAGAATGGAGGGTGTGGTAAGAAGTGATCCATATCAAAGGAAATAGGAAAAATTATCTGAATAGGGCTAATTCCTCCCACAGCATATGTGTCCTGTCGTTGTTCGGTCCTCAAAACCAGAAATCCCCAGCAGGCTGATCCCTCAATGTGCTAGACATTTTGATTTGAACCAAGACCAAGCTAGATAAAACTATAAACTATTTCTGCAGGAAAACCAAACCTAGTTTCAACAGGGCAAGCCATGAGCATACGGCAGCCACCCAGACGTGACAAGTACCAAGAGATTCTTGGTAAGCACAAAGGTACTCACTTTATCTGCATATGAGGAAGCAGTCATCTACATCTCTTCTCCCTGGATTTGCCCTTTATGAGCATAAAGCACCTTGACATTACTACACATTTAATAATTTTCTTCTTTGCCAGAAGAAAAGCTAGAAATGATAGATTATGGCTGTAAACTCTTATGTTCAAGTTAGCCTCATCGAAATACATGTTTTCTCAAAAAGAAATACTTTCACAAGGCCCAAGAAAAAAAATAACTGTACAAAATGAAACTAGCAAGGGAGACTTTATTCAAGATGATCACAATAGGGGAGAGAGATTGAACTCAGCACTGCTGAAACAAAATGCAGTAGAGTTTGTAAACACTGAGAGAGCTAGTGAAGTACTAGATAACATTAGCAGAGAAGTGAGCCAACCTGATCAGGCCATCAGAACTTGCTCATTGGCACTTACAGAAGTTAAGCTCCTACCCTCCCATAGACATTTGCCTGGGTCCGACACTGCATTTTAACTCTGTCAAACACGAATGTGGGGAGGACAGGTGAAGGGTATGCATGATTCCCCTGTACGTTTCTTTGCAAGTTCCTGTGAACTTATTAGAGTTTTGCAATAGAAAGTTAAGAAACATGACATGCACAAATTGAAGTGCCTCCAGAGGGTGACAAAAATAGGAAGAAACTGAACACATGTAGTCTTAGAAAAGAAAGCAGGAGAGAGAGTACTACAGACTTTGTTGAAAAGAATGTCATCCAGAAGTGAGATTTGATTTACTCTGGAGAAATCTAAGTTTTAAAACTAAAAACAAAGTACAGAACTTGAAAGGAGAGATTTCAGTTCAATGGAAAGGAAGGTTTCTAGCAATTAGAGGTTTTTGATGAAAATGAAACCTTAAAACAGTAAACTTACTTTCACTGAATATGCTCAGTAAAACTTGGACAATTAATCATCAGAACCAGGATACTGGAAAATGGATTTTTCTAAAGTATTTTGCTAAAAAATAAAAAATATATATCTCCACATCTACTTTCTCTAGCTAAACCATTTGTTCATATACACTGTACCAACCTCTACTTATCAGCCCTGATTCACTTGTTAAAAAAAAAAAAATACAGAATTACTGTAACAGACCAAATGTCAGTTTCCTGCACTATCCACAGAATTTTCAAAGGACAACACATTTATGTTAAAGTGAATGGAAAACAGCAAAGTATCTTCTAAAATAGAGCTGTTTGGTCAAAACAAAAAACATGATGCAATTTAGAAAAAGAAATAATATTGTAGCACTGCAAAATAAAATGGCAAACATATATAAATTTGAACCACATTTTCAAAATCTAAACAGTTAAAAAAAACACTCAAGGTGTTGGAAAATAATTTTCCAGCTCAAAATATACCTACCCATTTGTTTTTAAATTGTTAAAAATTGCAGATGCAGCCTGTCATGTGTTTAGTAGAATCACAGAATGTGTGGGACAGAATGAATCACAGGATCCATCTAGTTGAACTGACAGGCAAGTTACCTAACGTCAGCCAGAATTTCCAGGCCAGCAATTTTTCCACAATATGCCAATTGATCCAAATTAAATATTCCTTATAACAGTTATGCTGCAGAGAACACAGAGAAAGGCAAACCACACTTCTGACAGTACATAGAATATCTAGAAATATGAAGTCAGACAGGGAATGGGCACTAATGACATGATCGGCCCCCTGAATGCTAATGCAAAAGGTGCAGTGATTGAGAAACATTCATCTTTTTAGTTAATTTGCATTTATGCTTCAGTTTTTAAGGGACACATGAAGATCAAAATGAGCAAATGTTTCACTTTTATGCTCTGGCAGGAGGGTTTTGTTTTGTTTGTTTGTTTTGTTTTGTTTTTTTGTACTGGGGGTCTAAGTCACAACCTTGCACCTGCCATGTAGGTTCTTAGGCCACTGAGCTAAATCCCTGGCATGAGGTTCATTTTTGAAGGAGAAAAGTCTGTATATAACAACCAGAAAGAAAAACAGGAACAACTAACCCAGGTGACAATGATGCACTGGAAGAAGGAGTAAAAACAACAAATAGTCAGCAACCTAGAGCTGAGAAGAGGAACAAAGTTGGAGGACCCACAAGTTCTGCATTGGCTCTAAGGAAGTGGGCTTCTCACCTGAGAGTGTCTCAGCAATACACCATTTGGGAGCACTCATAAAAACCACTATTGCAAGGAAAATGAATTATGTTTAAGTACTGATTTTTTAAAATCTTCCCTAAAATATATAATTTGTTTGATACAGCATTCATATAAATTACAACTTAATAACTGTTTAGTTCACCCACATATTCAACCCATACCACCCTGAAGGTCATTCTACTGTATATATCAATTAAATTACTGATTCAGCTTGTATTTGCACATATTTGTTATGTGACTCATGCTTTCTTTTTCCTTTTTTTTTTCTTCTTCTTTTTTTAGTGTGTGTGTGTGTGTGTGTGTGTGTGTGTGTGTGTCTTTTTGAGACAGGGCTTCACTATGCAGTTCAGGCTAACCTTGAACTCACTTTGTAGCCCAGGCTAGCTTTGAACCATTCTAAGCAATAATCTTGCCTCAGCTTCCCAAGTGCTGGGATTACAGGCATCAGCCAGCATGCCTGGCCTATGCTTGCTGCTTTCTTGAACACTAGAGATACAAAAATATTTTTTTAATCTCCCAACCAATATAGGATTATTTCTTAACATGTCCCTGAAAAAAATAGTCTCTGCTTGATTAGATTCAGTGATTAACAACTTAATAATTCACTAAACATCTAATTCCAGTTTTTGGACTGAAAAAATTGTTTAAAAATTTCATTTGAGGTAGTGTGAGCTGTTCCAAAATACAGATAAGTGCCATAGTCCTAAAATAAGAAAAATCAAATGAAAACAAATTCACCAAGATTAGAAGAAAAGTCACTATCAATTATTTAGTAAGAAAATTTACTCCTACTCAAACACCAGTGAATGAAACAGACCCGCATACATACAGACATAAATACACACATGCACATGAATGCACACACATGCAACTTATTTGGAAGTGAAAATTAAATATGATTTCTCAACCAACTCCCATTCCTCCTTCCCTTTGTATCCAGTGCAGTGGCTCCATGTGAAGTGAGTCCAGGCAATTGTGATTCCACTGGGGTTGGCAGCTCAACAGACCAAGAAAGAAGCAGACAATTAGCACCAAGTCCTCCAAAGCCTCTACAAGTTACAGTCCTCGAGGTCCTGACTCTTTAAGCCACTGAAAGCTCTAGAATGCAAATGTGCTAGGAAATATGAAGCCCTCTCTCCTCCAATATGTCACTAGATCAACCCTTTAAATCTAAGCATAAAGTTTATATCCCTTCTGCTTTTGACTATTTGATTGTACTCTCCAGAGTCTTGACTGGTTAATTTTTCCTTGAGAGTAAGAAAATTTTGGATTTCAAAGAATGTTCTTGCTACTTCTTTAGGGAAGAAAGAGAAAAATCCTTTTCATTTATTTAAGGATGAATACAGAATTCATAAAACAAGACACGGTTAATACCACCATAAGTGGTTTTACATAATAAATTTTTAACAACTCATCTGCTTAAGTTTGTCACAAGATGAATCCTCTAAGTTCTTCCAAGCAGTCCTAATCTTGCCTCTTGTCAACACCCACTGTCAAAAGAGAAAAAATCCATGTTATTTGAAGGCAGCTCTCAAGGCTACTGAAGTCTTCTCCAGTCTAAATATACCCAGTGCCCTCAGAAGTAACCAGAAGCACTTCATCATGACTAACAGGGAAATTCTGTATGACTGACTATGAACTATTAAAAAAAATATAGAGGAATGTTATTCCAGAATAATGGATGCCAAAGCGCTTGATTTTGTATCAGAGTCAACCCCAGTGATGAATGTTTTTAAATTAACTTTGTAGAGCATTAACCCAAAACTTCTGCACTTCTTGATATCTTTTCTTATCTCTTCACTCTCCTCACCCTCTGATAAAATTGTCTTTTTGGCAAATCTATCCCAGACGTGGGTCTTTTTTATTTAATTTTAAAAAGCAAACAGAAAAAAGGATACCAATAATACAGAATTTCAAAAAAAAAGTATAAATCAATACTAGTTAATACATTACATATTGTTATCTTAGAAGTAGTTGTTCAAGTTACAAGATCTAGGCATAAAAAATGATCAGGCAATCAAACAATGACAACACAAATTATTCTTTTTGACGAACAGGGAATTAGTAGCATAGTTATCTATCTTGCACACTTATACACACATAAAGTTATATGTGTATACCTACATATATACAATCTTTTCCTTTCTTCCATTTCTCCTTTCTCCTATCCCAGCTGTTCTTCAATTTTGAGCACTCTCTTTCCCTTTCATTATTACAATATCTATTGTACATTTTGGGTCTTATTACTCTTTCAGTTTTTTTATTTTTTTTAACACTGGGGAAAAAATGTGATACTTACAAATGTGAGTCTGACTTACTTCACTTGTGAATATAGTCTCAAACTGCTCCCCCCATTTACCTATAAAAAGCCTCAAGGTCATACTTTTTATAGCTGAGTAATATTCCACTGTATAAAAAATACCACATCTTTTTCATCCATTCTGCAGTTGATGGGCATTTTGGTTGCTTCCAAGATTTAGCTATTACAAATTGTTCTGCTATAAACATGGGTGCACATATATCGCTGTGACATGACATATTCAGTTTTTCTGGGAAAATGCTAACAAGTGGAATAGCTGGATTAAAGGGAATCCAATCCTAGTTTTTTTAGGAATCCCCATACTGATTTCCACAGTGACTGCATCATTCTACAATCCCACCAAAAATGGAGAAGGGCTCCTTTTCGCCCACAGTTCTGCCAACACTTGTTATCAGTTGATTTCTTGATGGCAGCCATTCTTTCTGGAGTGAGATGGAATCTCAGTGTTGTTTTAATTTGCATTTCTCAAATGACCAGTGATGTTGAGCATTTCTTCATGTATTTGTTTGTTATTTGGATTTCTTCATCTGAGAAGTGCATGTTCATCTCAGATGCCCATTTTTGGATTGGGTCTTTCAATTTGGGGGGGCCTAATGTTTTTCAACACTTTATATGTTATGGATATAAGTCCTTTATCTGAGGGACAGTTGGCTAAAATTCTTTCCCATTCTGTGGGTTTGCTTTTCATTTTATTGGTGATCTCTTTTAAAATGTAAAAACTTTTTAATAAGATGAGATCCCAGTTATTGATTCTTTAAAGTACTTCCCATGGGTTTGCATTTTGTTCAGGAACTCTTTGCTTACCCCTATGTCTTCAAGATTTCTACCTACCTTGTCTTCCAGTAGACTTAGTATTTCTATTTTAATATTTAGATCTTTGATCCACTTTGACTTTAGTTTAGTGCATGGTGATAGACATGGGTCTAGTTTCAGTCTTCAGCATGTAGAAAGCCAATTTTTCCAGCACCATTCATTAAAGAGGTTATCTTTCTTCCAGTGAATACGTTTAGCCCCTTTGTCAAATATAAGGTGGCTGTGTGTCTTTGTAGTTGTATTTGTATCTTCTAATCTGTTCCATTGATCCTCAGGTCAATTTTTTTGCCCGTACCCTGCTGATTTTATCACTGTAGCTTTGTAGTATAATTTCAAGTCAGAGATTGAGATGCCACCTACCTTGCCTTTGTTGCCCAGAATGCCTTTGCTCTTCTAGGTCTTTTCTGACTCCAGATGAATTTTAGGAATGTTTTCTCTAGCTCTGTGAGGTATGTTAATGGTATTTTGAATTTTTTTTCTGGCACCAGGGATTGAACTCACAACCTCACGCCTGCCAGACAGGTGCTTAAGCCACTGAGCCAAACTCCCAGCCCTGTTAATGGTATTTTGATTGGGACTGCATTAAATCTGTACAACAGCTTTGGGAGTAGGCCATTTTCACAATGTTGGTTCTTCCTAACCAAGAGCAAGGGATATCTTTCCATTTTCTAACATGCTCTAAAAGTTCCTTTTTTAGAGTACTATAGTTTTCAACATATAGGTGTTTTGCATTCTTTGTTAACTTGATTCCTAAGTATTTCAATTTTTTGGATGCTATTGTAAAAGGTTTTATTTCCATGATTTCTATCGCAGTTAGTTTGTTAGTTGTGTACAAGAATGCTGTTGATTTTTAAGTGTTGACTTTGTATCCAGCTACACTGCTGAATTTGTTTATTAACTCTAGTAACCTTTTGATGGAGATTTTAGGGTCTTCTCTGTAGAGTATCATGTCATCTGCAAATAGGGATAATTTACCTTCTTCCTTTCCTATCCTTATTCAATTTATTTCTCTCTCTTGTCTGATTGCTCTGGCTAATGTTTCCAGAAATATATTGAATAGGAGTGGTGATAGTGGACATCCTGTCTTGTTCCTGATTTTAGAGTGAAAGCTTTCAGTTTTGTCCATTTAGTATAATGTTGGCTGTTGGTTTGTCATAGATGGGTTTTATCAGATTGAGGTAGATACCATCTATTCCAAGTTTCTGTAAGGTTTTTATCATGAACAAGTGTTGGACTTTATCAAAAGCTTTTTCTGCATCTATTGAGATGATCATGTGATTTTTGTCTTTGGTTCCATTGATGTGGTATATTACATTTATTGATTTGTGTATGTTAAACCATCCCTGCATTCCTGGAATAAATCCCACCTGGTCATGATGTATAATCTTCTTGATGATTTGCTGCATTTTATTTGCCAGTATTATACTGAGAATCTTTGCACTGATGTTCATTAGGAAGATTGATCTATAGTTCTCCTTTTTGGTTGAGTCTTTCTGTGGTTTTTGTATCAGAGTAATACTTGCCTTCAGGAATGAGTTAGAGAAAATTGCTTCACTTTCAATTTCATTGAAGAGTTTGAGTAGTATTAGCATTAAATCTTCTCTAAATTTCCTGTAGCATTCAGCTGTGAATTCATCAGGACCTGGGTTTTTCTTTGTTGGTAAATTTTTAATCACATTTTCAATTTCAGTAGCTGATATTGGGTTATTCAAAATTGTTATATTTTCTTGATTCAGCTTTGGTAATTCATACATTTCTAGGAACTTGTCCATTTCCTCTGTGTTTTTGACCCTGAGTAAAGATTTTCAAAACAGGTATTCATGATTCCATGGGATCTATAATAATTTCTCCCTTTTCACTCCTTATTACATGAATTTGAGTTTTTTTCTTTCTTTTTCTTGATAAGATTAGCTAGACGTTTACCAATTTTGTTCATTCTCTCAAAGAACCAGCTATGATTCATTAATTGTTTCTATTGTTTTCTTAGTCTCAGTTGCATTAATTTCTGCCCCAATCTTTATAATTTCCTCTCTTCTATGAGTTTTGGGTTTGACTTGCTCTTCTTTTTCTAGAACCTTGAGGTGTTGCATTAGATTGTTTATTTGTGCTCCTTCTGTTTTCTCTTCTTTTCTTTTCTTTTCTTTTCTTTTTTGTACCAGAGAGCAAACTCACAACCTCACACCTGCCAGGCAGGTGCTTAGGCCACTGAGCTAAATCCTCAGCCCTATTTTTTGAGACAGGGTCTCACTATGTAGTTCAGGCTGATCTTGAACTCACTTGGTAGAATGAGTTTTGTCTTTGGCTCTGTTGATGTGGTATATTACATTTATTGACTTGTGTATGTTAAACCATCCCTGCATTCCTGGGATAAATCCCACCTGGTCATGATGTATAATCTTCTTGATTTGCTGCATTCTATTTGACAGTATTATACTGAGAATCAGTATTATACTGGTCCCGAACACAACGATCTTCGTGCCTCAGGCTCCCAAGTTCTGGGATTAATGGTGTGTACCACTAGTATTGTTTTCTTGATGTGACGATTTATTGATATATATTTCCCTCTTAGGACCACTTTCATTGCTTACCACAAGTTTCAGTATGTTGTATCTGCATTGTCATTGAATTTTAGGTATTGTTTAATTTCTTCTTTAATTTCATCTGTAACCCATTGGTTGTCCAAGAGGTTGTTATTTAATTTCCATGTGTTTATGTAGGTTTTGCAGTTTCTTTTGCCATTTATTCCCAATTTCAGTGCACTGTGATCAGATAATATGCATGGGACAATTTCAATCCCTTTGCACTTACTTAAGCATGTTCTATGGGCTAATATATGGTCTATTTTAGAGAACACCCCATGTGGCAGCTGAGAAAGATGTGCATTCTGATGTTGTTGGGTGGAACACTCTGTAAACATCTACTAAGCCCATTTGTTCACAGGTTTAATTCAGTTCTGTTATTTCTTTGCCAATGTTTTGTCTAGTTGATCTATCTCTTTGTGACAATGTGGTATTAAGGTTCCGTGCTATACTTGTGTTATTGCATATTGGGTTTTTCATGTCTATTAGTATTTGGCTTATATAATTGGGTGCTCCTGTATTTGGTGCATATATATTTATGATTGTTAGCTCTTCCTCTTGAAGTTTTCCTCTAACAAGTATGTAGTGACCTTTATTATCTCTTTTGATCATTTTTGGTTTGAAGTATACACTGTTTGCAAACAGAATAGCTAGGCCTGCTTTTTTCTGGGTTCCTGTCACATGGAATATTGTTGTTCATCCTTTGACTTTTAGTCTATGAGTTTCCGTTTGAGTCAGATGTGTTTCTTGTGTACAGTATATTGCTGGATCCTGTTTCTTGGTCCATTCTGTCAGCCTATTTCTTTTAATAGGTGAATTGAGGCCATTTACATTGATGGATATAACTGATATGTACTGGTTCACCTTTGTCATGTTATTTTCCTGTTGTTGGTTTCCTGTTTTTCCCCCTTGTTTAATTGCTTGCCCTGCCTGGTGGTTTCTTTCTGTTATTGTTCTGGGAATTGTAGTCATTTTTGTCTCTCTCTAGTATGTCTTTCAGTATTCTCTCTAGGGTTGGCTTGGTAGACATAAATTTCTTCAGTTACTCTTTGTCATGGAAGTATCTCATTTATCCATCCGTTTCAAAGAAAGATGTGCAGGGTACATCAGTCTGGGCTGAAAGCTGTTTTCTTTCAGGTCTTGAAAGACTTCACTCCAAGCACATGTTAACTTGAGGGTTTCTGGTGAAAAGTCTGCCATGGTTCTAATGCGTTTTCCTTGATAGAAGACTTGTGTCTTTTCTCTAACAGCTTTTAGTTTTCTGTTTTTATGCTGTATGTCTGGGATCATAATTATTATATGTCTGGGTGTATATTTATTTTGGTGATGACTGTTTGGCATTCTATATGCCTCACTTGTCTCTTTGAATTCATTTCATGCATTCTATTTCTTTTCTAAGTTGCTCATTCAAGGTTTCCATCATTTACCCATGCTCTCGTACTTTTTTGTTGATGTCTTCTCTAGCTATGTTGAGTAATTCCTTTACTAAGGTTTTCATTTCTTTCTTTACATGATAGATTATTTCTAATCTGATTTCCTGCATAGCTCCATGGATTTGTTTCTTTATTTCATTTTCTATCTTTTCAGAAATTTCAGGTGTGTGACTTCCAATATCCTCTATCTCAGTGTCCCCCGTACTTGTTCCTGATGGACTGGACATTTGAGAATGCATTTTGCTTCTTCATCTTGTCATTTTCATCTCTTGGGTTAATATTTTGGTCTTTCAATCCCACTAGTCTCTAGTGACTATTGTGTGTGTCTTAGGGTCCTACTGTCTGGATGATTTTTATCCAATTGCTGAGTCCTTCAGTGAAGGAGAGGGGCCAGTCACCTGACTTCCTCCTGCAGGTCCTCTCGAGTGAGTCTTACATTCTTCCGAGGCTGTCTGGCCTAGGAGTATTAATGTAAGCCAAACCTTAGCTCCTATTGTTACTGTGGCTTTAGGCTGTTCCACACTGCCAGAATTACCTGGCTATATTGTGTGCCTCAGCTGGGACCCTATTATATTACCAATGGTCTCCTAGGCCCTTTCAAGTTCCTCCAGGTTGGAGGAGGCCTTGTCAGCCCTCTTCTTAACCCACCCAGTGTTTTCTGTATGGAAGAAGGATTCACCCACACTCTTACCAGGCATCCAAAGTCCTACAGCTGAAGGGGAGGGCTCATTGCTGTTCCTGCTGACCCACTGAGGTCCTCTGCTTGAGGGAAAAACTCACCACACAGTTACAGGCCCATTGAGGTCCTCTGTGTGGGCGAAGGGTTTCTGTGACTTCCACCAGCTCACCAGGGTTCTGCAGGTGGTGGACAGATTGCTGATGGTCTCTGGGCTGTTGAGGACACTGAGGTTGAGGGGGAGATGCTGCCAACAATGATGTGCTGGCTGCAGAATCTCCAGGCTGGGGGAGGTGCTGCCAGCGATGGTCCCCCCACTGGCAGCAGGGTGAGGGAGAGTACTCCAGATGTGGATCTTAATCCATCAGTCAATCTCACAGCTTTATGTCTATAGTCAAGATCATCCAATGACTCTCTGCTTTTTATTATTCTTTTTGTATTAACAAATCACTGTGACTTATACAAAGAAGAAGAAAAAATGTGAATGAACCTACACAAAGATTTTTTCAGTGGCAAAACAAAGAATGAAAGGTCAACTTAATGAGGGAAAGTTGAAGAGAAGTGGACTAATACATGTACTAAGGAAGAGGAAAATTTTGAAATACAACATTGTTAGTTGACCAGGGGTAGAAAAGAGGCCTTTTAGAAAGAAAATTTCAAGACAGCCTCAGACTAAAGTCAATCAGGTACTAAAAGGACTGAAACACAAGAACTCTAAATTTAAGGAAGTTATCAGTTCAACTCAACTCTTCCACAGTTGGTTCATTGATTAAATTTTGTCTTTTTTCTCTGTGAAGCCCTTCTCTTTTTTCAGAAGGTCTACATCTTCACCTTACTTTGTCATACTGCTGTTACCCAAGGTTTAAGTCTCTAAACTTCCCTTTTCAGAATCCTAAAAAGCACAATGTTTCTAGACCTGGGCCTTAAGTGGGCCTCCATTGACCTAAAGGTGGCCTGCCTAGACTTCCACCAAATATCTGAATTCTCCCTACCAAAATACAGAAATGCTCACACATTTGGGATTCCTTCATTCGGAGATTTTTGGCAATTTTTAAAAAGACTTCTTGCTAGTGGCTTCATCTACTCTTTGGATGCCAATCTTACCCTTTCTAGCCATCATACCAAGTCATAATCATAATTAAAACTGTAAAATGTCTACTTTGCTCATGAAAGAAAAACTGGCTTGTGTGTAATTTTTTTCACATAAATCAACAATAATATTGTAGATTTAGAATTATTATCTATAAAATGATTTACACTAAAGCAAAGTAACAACTGAACACAGCAATACACATTGTAAAACAAACAAGAAGAAATAATGCAAAGACAAGTCAATTAAATGTTTAAATTTTGAACTAAAATAGCTGCCCAGAATTACAGTCTATTGAATTTATCTCTCTGAAACACCTATTAATTGATAAGTCACTGATAACATTTTGATAACATTTTAAATAATGATGATAACAAAACAACTCTAGATTGTCGTTTAAAACTTAAATAAGAAGATTTCCAACTTTGAGTAGGATAGGGAACTAAAGTTACTACAAAGAAACCTCAAAAGGCCAGACTTTAAAAACATTTATAGTAATCAGAGCTCTGATGAAGCAACTTGGACAAGGCAAGTTGACAGTCCAAGGAAAGGGTACTACAGAAAAAGGAGCTAATGATCTGAAGTTCCTTTTTTGCTGTGAGCATTTGCTGACTCTCAGGCAAAAGACTGAGAAGCTATCAGAGAATACCAGAGTTAGATGACACAATTGGAGAGTTGAAGATCTCAAATCATGGCCAGCATCTCCCTGGAGACTTTGCCAAATTCTAAAAAAGCACAGCGGAATGTAAACAGATACTCCTGAAAAGAAAAATATTTCCAGTCTTTCAAAACTTTGAACACTACAGATTAGCACTAAGGACTTGCCAGAGGAAAGGTTCCCAGGGCATATACTATGCTCTGCGTTCAAAGTCCTACAGATGCATACCTTAAGATTAGGAGCACAAACAGTAGCTACAGACTTTAAAAAATGTTTTAAATCTAATTCAGCTTTAGCACAGCTCAGACCCTGTTATGGCTTGTGTCTAGATGTCCCCCAAAAGCCTCAAGCAATCATAGGTGGGGCTTTTTCAGAGCTGGCTGGATCTAGAGTGTGTGTTAATTTGTGGTTCAATACTAGGCTCACAGGTACTAGGATTAAGGTTGTGAATGCTACGCTCTCCTCCAAAAGGTGGGAGTGCTAGCTACCCTAAGTAGCCTGGATAAGATAAAAGAGGCAAAAAAATGCTGTTAAGTCTCCTTGTTTGTTTTGCTACCTTCTGCCCACCAGTTCTCTGTGAGGCCACCCTGCCTTGGAACCAGCCAATTATAGACTGAAACCTCTACACACCTTGAGATAAATAAACCTTTCCTCCTTTAACTTTGGGTATTGGGTACTTTGTCTCAGCAATGAAAAAAAAGTAACTAAGACAGGCCCCAAGCAGGTCGACATGTTCAACCACCACTCTGTCTCCTCAGTAGAAAAAATGTCAGCACTCTGTAATGGAAAAGCCACATTTTTCCAAATGATGTTTGATAGTAAGTAAAAATCAGTATGAACAGTAAGAGATGCTGCCATATGAATGGATGCAAAGAGAAAATGGACAATAAAAGTAGACTGTAAGTGATTCACATATTGCTTTAGCATAAAAGGGCTTAAAAAGAACTATGATTAACAGGTTCAAGAAAAGATGGATAATCTACACTTAAATAATTTCTCCATAAATTTGGAACCCATAAGGTGATCAAATGGAAATTCTGGAATTAAAAATAGTCTGATGTTAAAAATGCAACAAGTGATTTAAAAACAAATTAGAAAGAGAGAAAAACAAAACTGATCACCTAGAAGACAGACTAATTTCTGAGCAGAAATGCATAAAGAAAAGAAAATTAAAATTCTGAAAAAAAAGTATTAGGGACATGTGAAATATAAGGAAAGAGCCTTACACAATATGCAATTGGAGGCCAGAAGAGGATAGAAGTAGTAGGGAGTAAAAGAATTTGAAAAGATGATGATTAAGGTTTTCCACTAATGAAAGACATCAATTTAGATTTCAGAAATCTACTTAATCATAAATAGGGTAAATCCAAATAAAACCATACTTAGGCTAAAATTTTCTCTTATTTGACATATGATCACTTTTCAGTCAATACTTTTCAACAAAGTAGTTCTGGAAGTATTGTACCACATTTTTAAAGAAAACGTGGTAGCAACACGTTCCTCAGATATATCCAGTATTAATTTCTGAGTAATGCTGAGAAAATCACAAATGAAGTGGCTTAAAACTGCAGGAATGTGTTGTCTGAATTCTGGACACTTCAAAGTCCAAAATCAAGTTAGCAGCAGTGCCACTCTGCCACTGAATCCTGCAGAGTCCTTTCTTGTTTCCCCTCACTTCTCAGGTCTGCCTGCCACCTCTGACTTCTTTGGCCTAGAGATGGATTACTGCAGCCTCTGCTACGGTAATCACAGTTTTCTTCCCCATGTGTCTCTCTTTCCTCTTCTCATGAATACACCAATAATACTGGATTCTTACTGGATTCCACTCTAGTAATTAATAACAAATAATTAACTAATTACTACCTGTCTTAGTTACTTCTCACTTCTTGCTGAGACAGAATACCTGACACTCAAAATTAGGGAAGGAAAGGTTTATTTCTTACAGTTCTTGGGAGTTTCCTTCCATACTCAGTTGGCTCCAAGGCAGTGTGGCATGGCGGGGCAGCCATTCATGGCAGCCACAAAACAGCAAGGCAAGCTGTCGAGCAAAAGGGAGAGACACCCTTTCTTGTGCCCTTACTCTGTATGTTGGCTCCACCTCTGGGTGGGTGCAGCACTCACACCACCAATCCCAGTGCTAGACAACAAACCAATCAGGAACAACAGACTCAGCCCTGTCCAAAGTAAGAGTCCTTGGGGGGGACACAGGATCAACCAATACACTACTCTATTTCCAAATAAGGTCACATTCATTAGGTCCATAGTTAGAACTTTGATATTTCTTTTCAGAGGTTACAATTTAGCACCATAACACCACACTAAGTAACTATATAATAAGTGATATTTCAACATGATTTCATACAGACACACCTCCTTACCAACAAAATAGTTTGTCAGCTAATATCATGTATAATAAACACGAATTACACATTGCATTTAGATGAGCTCCAAATACATTGTTTTATGTGTTTACATCAGCGGAGAATGGTGGAGAAAGTAGAATTTTCAACAGTTTCTCAAAAATAGGATCTTCCATGAGTTTTCAATTTTGTATGTATGTGCCACACTTCAGTGTGTTGAAGCTCTCTCAGGTTTCACATTAATTTTCCATTAAATGTATTTTTGTGGGTACACTTTTCCATTAAGTATAGTTTGCATGCTAGTCAACCAATAGTCTCCAAAAGATTAAAGAAAATTAGAGAAAATGGTACAGATGACTTGCACCCACTTTCACCAACCACTGCCACTGTTCAATCTTCCGTTGCATCTTTAGTAAGCACGTAAACTTTCATTTGTTAGATTTGGCATATTACTATGTAAAACTTTTTTGTATTCAATCCTAGTTATTTTAGTACTTGGGGCTCAAATGGATCATTTGTTATTAAAACTAATATTTTTTCAACTGTTCTCATGTAGTGTCAAGAATTTCCAATAGAATTAAAGTCACTAAATGTATGATAGATGTAAAGTCAAAGGAATAATAATAAAACTTCTCAGTAAAAATGATAGAATCCAAAGACAAGAAAAATAAAATAACTGCCAAACCTTTAATTATACATGAAAAATCCTTCAAAAATAAAGGTAAAATAAAGATAATATTCAGATAAATAAAAACTGAGAACATATACTTAATCAGATCTTTCCTAAAAAATTATAAAGGGATATCTTCAGGAAGAAGGAAATGTACCACTAAACTGCAAAAGAGATAAGAGATGAAAAAGAGTGGGCAAATGAGTGGGTAAATATTTGTGTAAGTCTAAGTGGGTATTCATTTCATAATAACAGTAATATCTCCTTAGCTTGAAAGTACACCTATAATTTAAATCTATAGCAACACTAATGTAAAAGAAGTGTGGATATAAATGTAGCATCATAAGCCTTCAGTATTATCTGAAAAGTGGTCCAACTGATAAAAGCCCATAATACATGAAAGATGCATGTTATAATTTCTTGTGTCACAACCAGTAAAAAGAAATTGAAAGAATATAGAATTAACCAGTTTCTAAAGGAAAAAACATATACAGGTGTTGCACATAGTGAGTATTCATTGTCATTAGCAAATAAATAATAATTTTAGCCACTACACCATCCAATAAACAATATGAACAAAAATACCTTATGCTGCAGTTCCAAGCCTGGCAACAGGTACTGGAGTGTTAGAGGTATATCACATCGCTGGGACTACGTACTCCCCCTGTGCACTGCACTTTGCTTTCTCATGAGCTCTTCGGTCCAACAGAGCTAAGAAGGAAATTCTGAAGAAGTTTCACTGTGTTGTCAAATGTCCATCTCTCCCATGAGAGTGCAGAGTTGGGGGGTGGTAAGAAATAGTGTGGTGAGTGAAGATGCACCAGTTTCCATGGAAGTCTCATCAAGTAAATATCCATGTCCATAGCTGGTGAAATCATAAGATTTCCTGCACAGCCACCCCAATCAGAAATGCTACTGATAGTTAACTGGCAGGCTGAGATCACAACCCACCATGAAATTCAGATGGTCTCCCACAACAACTCTATTACAGAGGCAGCATCAGGAAGCTAAATGTTAGCCTGACTCTCAAGCAGCTGTCAAATAACGAAATGTGGTGGTACAGCCACAAGCAGAGAGTAATTAATATTGAAGAGGAACAGGCACCCCTGCCTGTGAGCAGCAGCAGAGTTAGCTCAGTGAGTGGGCATCAGGAAAGCATTGCTCCTGCAGCAAAACTCAGAAGCCAAACTCTAGCAAGATTCCTTAAACAACTGACTTCAAATAATTTTTTTCCTGACAGACTTGCTCTCACGTGCCAAATTTAGATTTATGGATGGAATGTTACTGACTATGCATATGTTCTAATTCAGTTAACCAGGGACCCTGCAATTGGAGATCACAGAGAGTTCATGGGTAACAAATTTGCATTTTGATTATCAAATTTTTCATTTCTATGCATAGCTCTCATTTATCAATAAAACAGATTTAGGACACTATGGTAATCTAGCCATAAGCCATGATAGTTATATCAAAATATAACCTTTATCACAAAAACTTTTTAAACTAGTTCTGTAATTATTCTCACCATAACTAAAAGATCATTATAGATATATTCTTTTAATACTGGAAATCAATCCAAATATATCAGTAGTCATTTTTATTTTGCATACATACATATATCATGTGTGCTCTGAAACTTTATATACTATATGACACTATGAATAATTGGAAGTCTAGGATCTCTATACATGAACATTATTAATCAAAGTTTAAAGTGAGTTCTGTAAAATACTTTTTAGAATTATAGACCCATGGACACATTAATCTGGTTTTTTGGTTGTAAGTGACAAAAAGCCAACTCTAGCTTCCTTAAACTAAAAAGGAAGTGATTGAAAGAGATGAAATGCACAGGGGTAGAATGGCCCAAGAATTGGGTAATCCAGTTACTCAAAGAATGCTATCCTGTTCTGTCTCCCTTTCTGAATCCCCTTTTTTCTTGTGTTGCCTTCTTTATCGACAAACTTTTCCTAAAAGATGGCAACAAGCAAATTAGGGTTGAAAATCACACATGATTTCTTTCCTAATAGTTTTAAAACAAGTCCCATGACTATTGAACCCTTTCAGAGGCTGGGTTTAAATTATATACCTAACTGAAATGATCAACCACTTGGCGAATTAGACCTCAGTTTTGTACCCAGCCCCGGACCAGATGGACTGGGAGTCTGAGTAAAGCAGTTCCCCACTGAAAAGTCAGGAAAGAGTTAGCAGAAAAAGGAATGGAGTTGATTGAGTATGTTAAAAATCAACAGATATTTCTTATAAATACTGTACTATTATCTGAATATTTCTTTATAAGGGAAAATAAAATCTCTAGACCTGATAATGAAACACCTGCATAAGCTCATATTTCAACATTTTTCTCTGACTATACGAAATCCAATTTGGCAACATTCAGAGTTTACTGAGAGTGTAATTATTCTATAAGCCAGTGTGCTCACCCATGCAGGGATTCTTTCTCCTCCTCTCTAACTTCTTACTGCCATTTAAACTGTCTCTTTTGATGGCTCCAACTTGATGGAGACCTGTATTTATCATAACTTCAAGTTTGAGACAGGCATGAAAGGAGAAATATATTCTGTATGTTCTATATAATTTATTCATGATTATAAACATTAGGAGTATAAAATTAGAAATTACCTAATGTGCTACTTCTATGCTCCAGAAAGATTTTTAAATGCTGCCTTGAAATAAATCATTACTTTGAAAAACATTCCTACACCTAAACTCTTCATAGATCTCCCAGTTTTGCTACATAAGTGATATAGTAGTACTTCCATTATTTCATGCCGATTGTTAACTTACTGATTTGTTATGGGTATTATCCATTGGGCCATGCATGATGTTTCAGAGTTTCACTTGGGGCACACATGAGGTTGAAGAACAAAGCCATTGTGACTCATATTTGTCTTCATTATCAACCCCTTTTCAAAATATTTCCCCTCCCTTCAAACACACATATCCCACTGTTCTTGGCACTTCCTGAAGCAGTTCTGAAAGTCCTCTCTGATAAGTATCCTTATAAGGTGTGATCAGAAATATGAGAGGTGATCAAAAAAGA
>RJWM01027855.1:0-26312 GCA_004363535.1 Dasyprocta punctata | reverse complement strand
CAGTAAGCAATAGTAACTCAATGGATTATATGTTGGTAAATATACATATATAACTAACTGTATGTATGTATAAGTATGCAAGATAGATAACTATACTACTAATTCTCTATTAGTTCATTAGAAAGAATAGATTGTATTGTCATTGTTTATTTGTCTGATTTTTTTTATGCCTAGATTTCATAACTTGAACAACTACTTCTAAGATAACAACATGTAATATATTGACTAGTATTGATTTCTTACTTTTTTTTGAAATTCTGTATTACTTCTGCCTTTTTCTGTTTTGGTTTTTTAAAAAAAATAGTATCTCAATGAATTTTTGTTGAATAAATGAATTAAGACAGATTTTACTCACCTCATTGTCGTTAAAAAAAAAAAACTAAGCCTTTCACTATCTCTCCTGTCATTTCCTGTTTTAAAGGGTTAACTACTATCCTGACTTCTAATTCTCTATCTTAGTTACTTTTCTCATTACTAATAAAAAATAACTGAACCCCAAAATTAAAGGAGAAAATGTCTGACCCAAGTGTGGTGGTGCACACCTGTAATCTCAGCACTTGGAAAGCTGAGACAGGATGATTGCCACAGGTTTGAGCCCAGCCTAGGCTACATAGTCACTTCAAAGTCAGCCTGAGCTACATCCTGAACTTGTCTCAAAAAAAAAAAAAAAAGAAAAAGAAAAAAAAAAGGATAAAGTTGGAAAAGTTTACTTTAGCTCCCTGTTTGTAGAGGTTTCTAGTCCAAGTCTGCTGGCTCCAAGGCAGGGCAGCATAGCAAAGACAAAACGGTCCATGTCAGGACTGCTAGGAAGCAGCAAGCAGCACCTTCGAATCTGCCTTTCCCCCTTATCCTATCCGGGCTACAAGTCAATCGGCTGGTGCCACCCACACCCAGAGTGGACCTTCCCATTATTCACATGAGCACTTTGCTAAACCAGTCAGTGGACTGATCACACAGCCTTAATCCACATTCACACATCCTAGATCCAACCACCTCCAAAAAGCCCCACCTATGAGCGCATGAGGTTTTTGGTGGGGCATACAACCTGTAACCTGTAACATGCTATGAATTACTTTTGCCTATTTTTGAAATTCTATAGAAACGGAATAATACTGTAAATACACTTCTGTGTCTGGCTTCTTTTCCTGCCATTAGATTTGTAAGACTAACCCATGTTGTTGAATGAAGCTGTAGTTTTCCATTCTTGTTATACTGCAATCCATAATATGAATATATCATGCTGTGTTTCTGATCCAAGTTGAAGCTAATATGAGCAATGTTATCATTGGCATTTATGTTCATGATTTTGGGTGAAAGTATGTATTTCTCTTGGGTGTTATCTTAGTTAGTTTCTCACAGTTAGGACAAAATACCCAACACCCAAAGTTAAAGGAGGAAAGGTTTATTTAGGTCACAGTTTATAGTGGTTTCAGTCCATAATTGGCTGGCTCCAAGGCAGAGTGGCACATGGGAAAGGGGCAACAGTTCACGGTGGCAGAAGGCAGCAAGAGCAATGAGAGAGAGAGAGAGAGAGAGGGAGAAAGAGAGAGAGAGAGAGAGAGAGAGAGAGAGAGAGAGAGAGCTTTCTTTACCTTGTATTATATACAGACTATCATACTAGGGTGGGTGTAGCACTCATACCCATAATTCCAGCACTGGACTATGAATTAATCACAAGCTCTAGATTTAGCTGCCTCCAAAAAGTCTACCCTCCATGACCACATGAGGCTTTAAGGGGACATTCAGACACAAATCATAACAGGTGTGTAACCTATAAACAGAATGATTACATCAGGAGAAGCAGATACAGTACTCAGCTTTACAAGCTACTCCCAAACAGAGGAGCAGAGGGGTTGCGACGTCTACCTCACCAGCAATGTCTGGGTTTCCGGTGGCTTCACGTCCTTCTAATACTTAGGACTCTTTCTTTTGAGCGTCCTGAAGACAGGTAGAGAAATTTCATTGCACCTTTGATTTGCTTGTCCCTGATCATTAAATAAAGGTGGTTTGTCGGTTTCACTAAAACTGCTGTAACACATCTACCACACACTTGATGGCTTAAAACAGCAGAAATTCTCGCTTCTGGAGAGCAGCCATCTGGAATGAAGGTGTCAGCAGGGCCGCAGTCCCCCTGCGAGTCCTGGGGAGAACCCATTCTTCTGACTTCTGGTGGTTAGTGGTGCTCCTTGGTGCACGGTTGCATCACTGGAATTTGCCTCTATCCACAGATTCCTTTTTGTGAGCATCTCTGTGTCCAGTTTCACTCTGTCGTCTGTCAGAGGGACACACATAAGTACACGCTATGGTTTGGTCTGTGTGTTAAGGGCTTGGTCCCAGAATAACACTCCTGGGAGAGGAGCAAAGGAGGAGTGGCGTAGTGGGAGGTCCTTCGGTCACTAGGGCCATCTCCTGGAAGGGAATGTAGAACCCGGTCTCTTCCTATCTCTCCCTTGTCTCCTGGCTCACAGTGTTAAGTGTTTGTTTGCCAACATGACATCCTTCCTCACCAGGGTCCCAAAGCCGTGACCATGGGGAGGAAACTCCAAGCTCTTCATCACAGTAAGATGAAACTGAATAATACATTACATGGAGGGCCCATTCAGACAGCCCAGCATATGCCTCTCCCCTCAAAATATTTCACTTACATATTTTACCACAAAAGATAATGCTCATTCTTTTGACATATAATATCCAAAGATTCTAGGACTTAGAGAACAAATATATTATTGTGGGCCCAACACTCCTGGGGAAGTACAAATCAAAGCTATAATGAGATACTACTTCACATTCACCAAGATGGCAAGAATCAAAAAGACAGGTAATACCAAAAGTTGAGCAAGATATGAACAAATTGCAACATTCGCACACTGCTAATGGGAATGTAAAAATAGTACAGCTTCCTGGAAAAACAGCCCAATAGGTTAACACAGTTACTTACTATGTATGCCAGCAATTTCACTCTTGAGAATGAAATATGTATCTGCGCCAAAGAAATGATGCATCTATCCACACAAAACTTGCATGGGAATGTTCACAATTGCATTACTCATAATGAAGGAAACTGGAAACAACTCGAACATCCCTCAACAGACGAATGGATAACTGTAATGTGCCATATCCGTACCACGGAAACTTACTTCTCCATCAAAAAGGAATAAAGTATTGATAAATGGTACAACATAGATGAACCTACAAAACATTGCACTAAGTGCAAGAAACCAACACAAAAGACCACATATTATATGATTCTATGTACCTGAAATATCCAGACTAAACACATCCATAGAGTTAGAAAGTAGATTAATGGTTGCCTAAGGTTGGAGAGTTTATGGAGGGAAACAGGAATGACTGTTACTGAGGATGGGGTTTCCTGCTGGGCTGATTAAAATGTTCTAATATTACTGATGTTGATAATTTCTAAATTATCACAACTTTGTAAATACACTAAAAGCCATCAAATTGTAACCTTTAAATAGATGAAGTATTGCCGATGTGTTCATAAATTTCTTTGGTTTTTGTAATCTAAGAGAATTTCCTCACTGTGTTCATTAGGAATATTTTCTCCTAAATAGTAATCCCGTATTATTATCTCTTGATAAGAGAGAAAGAATTTTCTATATTTGAAAAATCTTATTTGATTGAGAAAAAAAAAGGAAGAAAAATCCTGAGAGCATTGCTCTGAGCACTTGATATATTTCAGATAATATGAATGTCATCCTAAGAAGTAGTCTGTGATATAATAGAAAGAACTCTGAACTTGGAGGTTTTGAAATTTGGTAGCTGGGTGTCTCGAATAAGTTACTTACCTTCTCTGAACCTCTACTTAAGAAAATGAAGAATTAAAATGCTTTGTGGAGTTAAGAAATAACTGAGAAAATTACATCAAAATGCTTCCCACATGAGTGGACTTTATACACAGGGAACAGAATTTGAGTACTGGACCAAGGTTTTACTCCCATGCCTACCACTGTCTCACTGGCTCTGGGACTGTTGAGTGAATTACTTGTCATCTCTGAACCTGATTTTATTTCTTAATACAATCAGAATAATAATAGCTAAGTTTGGGGACTGGTGTCTTTCAAGCCCACATGGTTCCTGGCTTACAGAAGAAAGCAATTCTTACTAGCAGTATTAATACTGGTAAAATAATGTTTAAGAACTTAAAGAATTTATTACTGTCCTGAAACACTACCATGACAATATGATGCCAATATCTCATCAATATAAAACAGTTCATTTTACTACTATTAGGAAAAAAAGAAAGGTATAAAATGCCCAACTTGGCCAGGAATCGGGGTTTGGTTTTTGTTGCTGTAGTTTTGTTTTGTTTTTATGGTTGGTTGGTTGATTTTCATGGCTCTAAAATAACCAAGAATCTCCCTTCAATTCACATCCATAAATGCATTCTCTTAAAAAAATTGACACGTTTGTAGATAATGAGCTACCTATGACCTGATTTATGTGTCTTTTTAAATTTCTCTGACAATAGTTCCTAAATTGTTTAGTGTTTCCAAAAATAAATAAATAAATAAAAGGAAGGGAGAGATGAAGGGATGGAGCAAGGGAGCGGCAGAGGGAAAGAAGAAAGAAAGAAGGAAGGGAAGGAGGGAGGAATAAGGGAGGAAATTTCTCAGGGCAGTGACACGCAAGGGAGAAGGGAGTCCTTCCTGATGGTAACTGGCTTTGTTTTGCACACAAAATTGTATTACCCTTGTTTTGCCAAGCAAAGGTTACCTTTGTTCATAAATTTTATCCTGCCCACAGACTAACCTAACTATAGTAAATAATTTCCCAAATTCATAATTGTGCTTTCCTTCAAATTGCTCATTATTTTCTATATTATTGCAATAAGCACTACAAAATTGCATGTTTCATTACCAATCCTGCACCTCTCTGTCAATTTCTTACCCATCCTGCAAGAAAATGCCATCTTCCTCTATCTTTCATGCCATAAAACCTCTACCCAATAAAGAGTAGTTAATTTTTGATCAGGAAAGTAGGGGTGGTAATGTTTTTACAACACTGGTGATATTACAAGACTACAAAAACAATATTTTATTTGTCAGTGTGGAACAGTGGAAAGAATGTCAGATCAGGAGTTAGCAGATCTACAGACCAGTTAGCAGTGTGACCTTAGGTACATCCCTTTGTCTTCCAAGATTCGTGTTTACCACCTTTTAAAATATTACCCATCTACCCAGGTTATTTTGATACTCAAATAAAAGAAACAAATATTTGTCAATTGTAAAGAACTACACAAATATGAAATATTGTTATTCAAAGTAGCATAAATCTTAGAAGACCCAGCTTCTACTTGCTGGTCAGGTGGCTATACACTCCCAAAGGAAACACAGAAGTTGAACTTCCATTCTGTATACCTTTATTTCCTATTTGTTTCCCAGATAAAACCTCCTCTTCCATCTTTGTGTCTGTGTGAGTATTTTTGTTGTTGTTGTTTCGTTTTTATTTTTGCTACCTGAGTCATTGATTTTGTAGCTTTCCTGAATAAGGAGAACTGGAAAGTTTCATAGACAGAAATTAATCTCCATACATGCTATCATTCCATCATTTCACTGCACTAAGGGAGACAGCCTACAGAACCTTAAACCTGTTTTTAAAGACCTCGGTGATATATGAACATTCATTTCCAAGCGCTCCCACTGGAGTCATTCTAATCTGGGGAGCTCTAGGGACTGTTTGAACGCTGTCTATATGAAGTCGTTTCTCAGGCACTTCTCAATGTCATGGAGCCAACAGGCTGAATCAACCACATGCAGTAATGAAAACCTCCTGTATTTATAGCAGTATTTCTCCAAGGAACATCCTTCGGCAGGAACGCCTGAAAGAGTTCTAAGAATTGAAGGACATATTTCAGACATGTCTAACCTGTCTCCAAACCCCTATAAAAATGGTCAGGATACCAAATTGTGTCTTTCCCCACCTTGTGCTGTAAAATGAAATGGGAGAGTTGTTTGCTTTTATGGCTTTCTGTGTCATTGTGTCTTTTTGCTATTAGGTGGGTGTAAAAAAAAATAAATAAAAATAAGCTATATTAAGCATTATGCCATGTCACTGCCTCGCCAAGCAGCTACAAAACTGAGACTATGAATTGTGTTTTATCTTAAGGAATATTTTGAAATATCAATCTGTACAAAATAATCTACAAGCATATAATTTTTAGATTTTTCCTTCTAAACAAAACATTTAGCAACAGATATACTGGAGCGGGGAAGGATAGGGAAGATTGTAGCAAACCAAAGTTTACATTCTCTCTTCGTTAACGTGTAGAGGAGATAGATTTGATGTGCTTTAAGGTACTTGAAATACATAAACCATGAGTACACTGAGCAGTTCATTATTTCATGATAGAAAATAAAATACTTATTTTTCAAAAGCTCTTCCATGGGTAGCCTTTATGCAAATTGACCTAAGAGAAGAAAGGTTCCCAGAGCTCTGGGATGAAGAATTATGGATGGTTTCTTTGGTCCCTGCAGGGCTGGAGGAGGGAACCTTCCCCAGGGTAAGGCCCTCATACATCAAGGGCTACACTGAAGGCCTCCATTTCAGAAAGGCAAACAATACCACACACCCCCACCCCGGAGATTGATGGGGGAAATTCAATCCATTGGTCATGGATTTTTGCCAAGGACCGGGGAAAAATTATTATCCAGATAATGGTGTTTTCAACCATCTTTTTTGTTGTCCTGTTCACATTTGGAGACTCACTCAAAACTACGGAGTGTGTGAATGCTTGAAACACACATCAAAAGAGGTGACATGAGTGGAGACGAGGAGTGCCACTTCACCACCACCTACCATGAAGACTGAACTTAGGGACTATGTCTTGGGCCCCTACTGTGTGGCAAGCACTGGCAAGATGTATATCCTACACCATGCTATCACAGTGTGGCCAAAAGGGTTCTCTGCCCTCTCCATTCTCTTCGTCCCTTCTCACCTTCACCCAGATGACTGTAGTGTAGTTATTCAAAGTGATGTTACAAGAAGCAGTCCATAGGAACCAAAGTTTGCATTATGGGTGCTCTACTCTGAAGAACCTCAAATACCATCCCTATATCATGCAGGACTTGAGGATCAATTGTTTATGTCAATGGTCCTCATTACTGATTATTTTGGCACTCAATCTGAAGTGGCACAGAGAAAATGAGAGATGAAGATTAGAGAGGCTTTAATGAGGGTGAGCATGGGAGAGTTTGATAGGGGTGCAGCAGCTCTCAAACAAGAACAAAAAAATGGGATTATTTTTATCAGTTTTGCCTGGGGGAGGAGTTTGGGAGGTAGGCAAAATAACAGATTAACAGCTGATTTGAAGGAGCATCTGCCTGTGTAAAACAGGAGATAGAAAGATTTATTGGGGCTGGGAGTGGAGGCCTGGGTGGTTGTGAAGTCTTGGGATTGGAGAGGGCTCGGCACACACGTTAAAAGGGAGCAGGAGATTTATCTCTGGAATGAGAAGGAGAACACAGAAGTTACTCTTGGAGAGATAAGTTGCTTCTCTGAGTCCATACCAAGTTGGGCAGATGTCATGTTACAGATAGCTAAACCCCAGGCCAGCAGAAACTGTCAATTACCACTGGTTAAAGATGGAGCAAGAATTGCACCAACTTTAGACAATCCTAGTGCCTTGCAAATGGAGCTGGGACACAGCGGGGCCACAGAAGCAGAAAAAGTACCAGTGGAGGGAGTAAGTAACTTTGGATCCCCATGACTCACTAGACCTGAAAAGCAACCTAATGAAAAAATTTGGCGCATAGCTTTGAAAATTGTTGTACTCATCACCAGCTTAGACTGAGTTCTCCTAAGCAGCCAGCTTTTCAAGCCTTTCCAGAAGTTTCAGGGTCTTATGATCCTTATTACAATCTACAAATTTAAAAAAAAAAAAAAGAAAACAAAAAAGAAAGAAAAAGAAAAGAAATTGAAAACCAGAGAAATAAAGATATTTCCATTAAAAAAAAATCTAGCCAAGATTCTGGCCCAGGGATGCCCAACTTCAAAGCCTGTGTCTTGGTCACCAGCCAACACACCCTGTCACCAGTGACAATCCTCCCGCCATATTTTTTCTTTGCCACTAATGTACATGTTCTAGATAAAAATTCAATATCCATCATTCTCTTTAAACAGGCATTTGTGTTGTGGGTAGGTTGATTCACATGTTTCTAGGTGCGCCATAGCATCTGATATGGTTTCCTCCACTGTTCATACCACATTTATCCAACACGTAACTCCTGAGCTCCTAAGCCACGCTAGGCATTGTGCTGGGGGCTTACGAAAGTCACATCCACTGGAAGAGATCACACTAAAATGAAAATAAGTGCCTGGTGTCCCATGGTACTGCAGGGCGTAACCAAGAGATTAGAGCTTGCTTACAGAGCTGCAATCCACATTATTGGTCTATAATTTCCTATCTGATTGACAGGAAAGGACTGAGTGACTGGCCCAAGGTTGAGCAGCTGGTCGGCAGCAGTTCATTGTGCTTCCTTCATGGTCTCAGACGTACCATGTTTTCATGATTCATCCACCCTTAATAACCTTTTGTAGTGTTCGAAACATATTTTATGTTTTATAGACATTTTTAAAGTTTAAGGCCAAAAAAGCTAAAGCATCAATAGCAAATGCTAAGCTGGCTCGCTGCTGGCTTTAGGGACAGCGGAGCACCTCCAAGGTTTGGCTCTCCCCCAGTTGTGTTCCCAGGAGATGAGAGTAGTGAATTCCGCCCTCAATGTTCCTCTCCTCGGTAGCCCTCCATCCAGGCTGAGGCTTAATTGGTTTGGGTTGGGTAATTCATAGTGCTTCATTAGGGCATCAAAACACATACTAGTCTCTCCAGTAATTTTCTCCCCTGAAAGAACATTGATTGGCTACATTACTGGGGAAAGAATTAGCTAAAGGACTCTTGGGTTTGTGCAAAGAGATTAAACCTACAATGGATAATTTCAAATCATGTTGTACAATCAGATTTCTTTGAACCTATCTGTTGATCAAATTTCTCTTCTCTTACTAAAGTTTCTTGCACATTCACCCAGTAGAAATGACTATCAGTTACCTTGCAGAAATTACATAAACTCTTCGGCGTTTTAAAGTTTTCACTCGCCAGTCTCTCGGGTTTCTTTTCTCTGAGCTGCACTTTGTTGATGCACTGATAGGAAAACCCCTAAAAGATGGCTTTTCTGCTCATTCTAATCCATGATTACTCTGCCTGCTGCTTGCTCAGGAACAGGCTGAATCAGGGACCCATCCATACCCAGGGCCCTGGAAACACCAAAGCAGGCTGACTGTGAACACCTACAGTTCTTCTCTGGCTGCCCTCTGGCAGGTGAAGCTTGAAGTAGATGTGAGCGTCCCCCGGAAGCAGCCCTCCAGTGACAGAGGGGCGTTGGTAGTTAAACCCCCCAGCTTCCTCACCCCCCAGCCAGGGTGATTCTGGGGTGAGTCTGAGCTCTCTCCCAGAGGTCCTAGGCAGAAGCGGTGACAGCAGTGGTGCAAACTCTGTTGGCCCCCTTCCCTTCCTTGTCTCACTTCATCCTCCGCTACCAGTGTTTCCTCCCAAATCTACCACTTTTATTTGACTCCTTGTACTAGGGTCTGCTTCCAAGGAAAGTAAAGCAAAATATTCAGCTTGTTCTTGTCAATCTTTGGACTTCACCGCCTGACATTTAAATCTTGGGGCCATTTAACAGCTATTCAACTTGGAGGTGGCCAAGATTTCTCAGTTGACTCTGTTCATCCAACGATCCAGGCCCACCTGATGGGTCTGGGGGCTGGTGGAGCAGATGTACCAGGAGTCTGTTTCCATTAACACTCAGAGAACTTTCTGGGAAATAATTTACCTTGAGAGAAGAAAGAATTGAGGCCAATCAGTTTTGTTCCAGAACTTTAATCAGTATTGGGAGGACAAGAAATACACTGGGGTGATTCTGAGTGGTGCCTCAGCAGACTTTCAATCTCTGCATCAACATCCTTACCTCGATCCATGGTCCTCCAAAGCTCTTCATCGGGGCGGGGGGAGTACTGAGAAAGAAAGGGTGGCTGAAACTGAAATTGAATGGTTGTCTTTCTATAGTTGCTGAAAGAAGTCAAGATGGAGGTTTTGCTATTGTGTTCTATTTTTATTCTCAATTTGATATGCCATCGGGAAAGTCTAGTGACATTTCTATCAGCAGCCCATAAATATGACTTCTAGATAGTAAGTAGCCTAACTTGGTGCAGCCAAGACATCCAACTCCTAGAAACCTGTGAACTTTTATCTTAGAATAACATTCCAGGACTGTCTTAGTGGAAAACAAAATAAAACAATTGCCTTCTCTCCAACAACAACAACAAAAAAAAGTATATATATATATATATATATATATATATATATATGTATATGTATGTATGTATTAGGCATACTGCTACTGACGTTCTGGAGCTGTGGACCTGCTGGCTTGCTTTCTTATCACTTGTTTCCACCTAAATCTGATATGATCCCTCGTATCAGCATGAACAGAACTGTGAATGGGACTTACTCATGGGATGACGGGTTCTGAGTCCTCCAGGAGTGTCCCACCATGCCCCTGTCAGTTGGTTTTGCCTTTGGGCATCTAATTTAACTGACAATAAGGAATCACAGCCTCCTCCCCAGTGACTTCGCAGATGGGAGCCCTGCAGTGAGTAAGTTATTCCAGCAAGTTTGACACTGCCTTATGCTGAACATTTTCCTGACAGGTCTGTTCATTTCTTAATGGCATAAAACATCTCACTGTTACTAGGCATAAGTCTCCCTTGACTTGATAAATACCACAGTCCCTTTTCTGGTCACTTTAATGACTGTCTTAAAGTCATCTGAGTATGGCATTTTACATTTGGCAGAAGCTTATCAACAATAATTGTTTCCTAATTAGCTTTGGAAGCTTCAGCCTTAAGTGTGCAGGCTCAAATATCCTAAGAAGTGAAGGATGTCCTACAGGCAAGTGTACTTTTGAGACTGGACAGAGGTAGGGAGGGCATTCATACCGCCTGAGCACATGTGGGCACCTTTTGCAAAAATCAGCTTAGCTGCAAATGTAACCAGAAATCAAATCATGTCTTGGCATTGTGCCTAGCAGATATTATATAGTTGTTAGTTTCAATCACAAAAATGATTACTTCAAGTTACAGTGCAGACCAGTTTTAAAAGTCTTCAGGCTGGCAAAGACTTCCTGGGATGCAGCTAGCTGCAAAAATCGGTAGATGAAAGAAGTGTAATACTTCATACTTTCAGCTTTTATTAATAATTTGTCAGTCAACTTGGCAACAGGCACAGAGCCCTGGCACTACACCAGGTGCCATGTGTACAGAGCTGAGAGAGGACAACTGCATAGAGAAGATGTGCACACTGGCCCAGAAAATCTGAGGTCTCCATGGAGTCAGAACACATTGAATAGATAGGCCCCAAACAGAAAAAAAAGAAATAGAAGATTTTATACAAATACAAGATTGTGTATGAGGAGCAGTTATTTCCGTATCAAGGAAACCTGCTATAGCACTAAGTGAGGAGCAGATATTATGACTTTATCAGAAGGCTTATATAACTAACTATACAAATTCATAATTTATATAACTAATAATTATATAACATTCATGTGTTGTGTAGAGATACATAATAATTCATAATTATTCGTGACTATAGAAATTCTGAGAGAGAACGGGTTTGAGTTAGAGGGAAATGAGTTTCACGCCATATTATAAAGATTTTGAAGGCTAAGACTGGACTAGAAAAAAAGATGGGGGCTCCTGCCATCAGAGAGAGCTACAGAAGCCACAGCACAGGGCCAGAAGTAGGTTGATTTCATACAGGGGCAGCAAATCCAGCCAGTCTTGAGAAAATATGCCATCAAACAGAGGTTATAATAAGATGTTATCAAGATGGAAAGCAGACTTCTACCTTAGGGCTGGCCAAGTCTAAATTTGATAGAGTCAGAAAATGAGAATCCACAGCTTCTCGTGAGCGGTAGCTATGTAACGTGCCAAGGCCAGGGCGAAATGCATATGCAGAGTCTTCTGTTTACAAAGTACTGACAATTTCAAGACCACGACAGGAGGGCACGAAAGCAGGCTTAGGACTCTTCTGAGTACACGGCGCGTGGAAACCCATGGGTCACGTGGCCATGGAACCAGTCCTGTTTTCAGCATGTGATGGCAAAAAACGCTTCCTAAAGACTGTGACCCTCTCCAGTCTGCTCTTGAGAGTCACTGGAAAAGAACAATATTTGAGATAGAAAGATACACAAAGTCACTCTTGGTTGTCATTTGCCAGGAGAGACTGAAGAGACAAATCTGGGGGGAAAGGACAATAGATGAGCTTTAAGGCATAAAGGAGAGAGATTTTTCAAATGTCCTTGAGTTAAGCAGGAGAATTTTAAAAACAGAAAATATAACAAGGATTTGATGAAGTGACCAACTCGTTGCCTTAACTGATGGTGTATTCCCACCGCAATATGTACTCGCTGATACACCAGCACACGGCCTGCCTGCACCAGATGGAGGCTCCAGAAGGACAGAGGGTTTTGTCAGTCTTGTTCATTTCCATTTACCCAGGTCACACATCGTGTCTGGCATATAGTACTCACTAAATAAATAATAAATGCACGCACGCAAGAATGAATAAATAACCTTATGGTAGACTCCTTCGTAAGATTTTCTGTGACTATCCTTCCATAAATTAAACTCTTTTTAAAATTATCTGAAGTCCGTTACTTTCCCAGCCCTATTAGTGCTATTTGTAATTGTTTTGTAATCATGTAATTTAATCAGTGATATAAACCAATTAAAGGTGAGTGTGAAGAGAGTTGTTTTCATAAAAACTTGGGTAAATACTAGGAAAGACTCAATGGTGAGTTATTGGGAAAGTGCTGTCCATTAGATATGGGAAAGATAAAGAGTAAGGCAAAATGAATAAAATTCTAGAAGTCTTCATTGAAATTGCTTTGCAAATGTCTCTAAGTTCTCACTTCACTTTGAACAGACTAAAACTGAACACTGTGGACTGTTACAGTGTTGTTTTGTTTTGTTTTGTTTAAGTGATCAAACACCAGATCTGATTATAACAGAATACTAAATCAAAATAACATTGAATAAATGAATACATCAACTAACCTAAAGGAAATAAATAAAAGTGTAGCAAATTAGACCAACAACTTATAGCTTATATGTATTTTAGTATTACACTTATAAATAATATATTGATATAATTTATACAATTATTATTTTAACCTGCATGCTAACATTTTAATATATTAAATTATTTTAATTTAACTTGTATACTTAATATATTTTAAATTTTCTATTGACCCAATTCTTTGCATTTCCTATTCTAGAAAGTCCCTTTCTGACATCAAGTTGCCTGGGAGATAAATTTTCATCAGAAGGCTCCTTGGTGAGCAGAGAGTAAAATTTACTTTGGGAGGATGCTTTATGTAAACCTGAGAAAAGCCCAACAAAATACCCAGTGACTAAATGTATTACTCTAATAGCAAGGTAACGGAGTCCCCAAATTCAGTACCCTTTTACAACCAAAAATACAAGTTTCTCTGGAGCAGAGAGAGTGATGAGATCAAAATCAATAAACTCTATGAGGTAGGCAGAATGGCCCCCAAAGACGTCACTTTGGAAACTAAATATATCATCCCTGGAACCTGTGAGGTTGTCACTCTGCATGTTGAAGTGGACTGCATGGATGGAACTGATGCTAGGGACCTGGATTACCTTGGTGGGTCTACTCTAATTACGTGAACCCTCAGATGCAGTGAGTTGTATTTTCTGTTGAAAACCCATGATAGAGTTCAGACCACACAATGCCAAAATAGCATATGTTCATATTTAAGAAAAAAAAAAAAGAAGAAGGAAATTCTCATTTTCCTCTACTACTAACTCTCCTGAAGTAGGCTAGAAACCTAACTGACCTCCCTCTAAAACAGATCATAAAACCTTCAGTCCAGATACGCCATCCTTTACGTAACAAGAGAATATCGTTATCTCTGAAGACACAGGAATACACAGAAGCTGAACAAACAGCCTGGTTAACTTTCCTCCAGCTCATTACCATTGGATTATAACCCCTTCGTCCAATCAGATCTCCCCACCACTACCTGCTTCTTCATCCCTTAATATAAAAATACAAGACTTTCCATTCCTTTTTGTCCTCATTTCTGTGAAGACACACAGAAGGCTCCCGTGTCACATAAAACTCCCATTAACTAAAGCGTATGCTTTTCTCTTATAATCCATCTTTTATTATAGGGGTCTCAGCCACAAACCTAGCAATGGATGAGAAAAGTAATCTCAAGCCAGGGATGTTCGGGTGCATACACGCTCCCGATACTCAGTAGATTGAGGCAGGAGGATCATCTGAACCCAGGACAACCAGACCAGCCTGGACAATGTAGTGAGATAAGAAAGAAAGGGAAAAAAAAATAAGAAAGAAAGAAAGAAGAGAGAGGGGAGTCTTCCCTACACTTTCCCTATACCTATAGTCGTCTTTATATTTTCTACACGTCAACCTTGACCATTTATTTCAGATATATGTACTCAGTTTCCTAGAACTCTGAAAACAGCCCTCATGAAGTATAAACACACACACAGTAAGAGGCAGCACTCCAGAAGCACTGGCCTGAGAACCAGCCAGCAGCAACTTGTCAAGCCTGGCTGAGTGATGAACACCAGAAGAGGGGCAGGAGAAAAGCCCTTCTCTTTTTCCTTCCCTCTGACTCCACCATGGTTTCCACATTATGCCACGACTGCCTATTCTCTTCTCTGTCAGTAACAAAAAGAGTAACAAAAAGAGTGCCCTAGATCCATCTGACACCTGTACAGCTTTCCCCTGATGAAAATCCAAATGTACCTGGTTTTCCTCCAAATATGTGCAAAACACATTATGCTCCTTTGATCAAAATTATGTAAAGAACCTGATGTTTACTTTTCATTCAATCTTGTAGATAACGGTGTTTGAATGACCTCTCTAGTGTTTCACTGTCCTTGCCCTTTTAATTACATTTGGTGGGGGAGATGTACACACCCAAGTGCATTTTTGGTTTTTGTCAGATTATTCTCCTAGATGAAACTGAACATATAAATATTGTGTTTTGATTTCCTATTTCTACTATAATAAATCAGCACAATTTTAAAACCTTATAAAACACTTACTTATGGCTATAAAAGAAAAATTAGCAAAAAAATGGAAAGGCTTAAAAAGCGTAACTTCCATGGTTCAGAAGTCTGAACAATTCAGCGTGGCTGAATTGGTTTCTCTAATCAATGCCCCAAAAGGCCAAAGTGAGGTGTTGGCAGAGTTGTTTTTGTTCTCAGAGATAATGGGAAATAATTCACTTGGAAGATGATTCAGGTTAGTGCCAGGATTTCCTTCTTGCAGTGACAGGATTGAGATCTCGGTTTTTACTGGCCGTCAGCAAAGTGATGCCCTTCTTTCCCTTCACACTTTGCAGAGATTCTTGACATCTCATTGAGTCCCTCTCCTGCCTCCTATTCTACTTTGACTCCACCCAAAGAAAATTTGAAGTTTTGAAGGGCTTATGTGACTAGATTGAACTCACTCAGATAACCCAATTCCATAGCCTTAATCAAATCTGCAAAGTTCATTTCACGACACAAAGGAACATACACATTCCAAGGATGAGAGTCTGAATATCTTTGGAGGCCATCTGCCTATCATGTAGGACTTACCAACTTTGCCTTTTTTCCCCCTAGACATTTATGTGTGATTTATTAAAAAACAAAACGAATATACTTTGGGATATCTCCATCTTTGAGTGTGTTTTCTGGAAAATCTATGAACATATATTGACATCAATAACTTTATATTATAGCAACAGGTCTCCTCCGCATGAGTAATTTTCAAAGTATTTTCAAAATAGTGGCTTACATATGTACAATTTCACTTCATTGTGATTGCTTTCATGTATTTGACAATACCACGTATACCGAATGCCTTCCCACATTGCATACAGAAGCTTTGTGACATTGTTCCGAAGGTTAGCATCTCTGTCAGCCGAATTTTTTCCCAATATTTCTTATATGCACAGTTACTCACCAGTGTGAGGGGAATTTGATATTTATAAATTGAAAAGCTTGCAGTAAATCTTTTCCACATTGTCTATATACATAGGGTTTCACTCTTGAGTGCATTATTTCCTGTATTTGAAGGCATTTCTGTGCACTGAATGTGTTCCCCCATTGTTCAAATGCATAGAGTTACTTCACAGAGTGAATTATTTCATGTTTTTGACAAACACTCTGGCGGCAGAAAGATTTCAAACATTGTTTACATGAAAGAACTCACAGTGGGGAGAAACCTTAAGCATGTAAGCAATTTTGTTTCTTATCACTCTCCACTCTAGAGAAACTCACACTTGCGGTGGTAAAAGAGTACTGAATTTGGGGACATTGTTAGATGGGCATTAGAGCAGGATATTCAGCTGCAAACAGGAATACTTCACTGGGCTTTTCTAGAGTTTACGTAAAACATTCTCCCAACACAATTTTTTACTCTCTGCTCATCAAGCAGCATTCTGATCGAAATTTATCATCCAGGCAAATTGATACCAGGAAGGAACTTTTCAGGGTGGTGAAAGCAAACAGATTAGAATAAAATTTTAAATATATTAAATATAGGTATAAATTAATGTTTTAGTCCATTTGTGCTGCTATAATAAAATACCAGAGACTGGGTAGTTTATGAATAATATGAAAATTATATCTTACAGTTTTAGAGGTTGAGAAGTCCAGGATCAGTGCTCTGACATTTGCTGTCTGGTGAGGGTCCCCTTGCCATTCTTACATTGTGGAAGGCAGAAGGACAAAGGGCAAGAGTCTAGCTGATAACCTCCTGCTCGTTTATAAGGCATTCATCCATTCGTGAGGGCAGAAGCCTTATGACCTAACTGCACCCCAAAAGCTGCACATCTTCATATCATTGTACTGGAGCTTAAGTTTCACCATGAATTTTGGAGGGGACACAAACATTTAAACCAGAGCAATTAATTTATGAATTACTATAAAATATAAAAGTTTAATATATTAAGATACATTGAATATATTAAATGGTAGTGTTCTGGTTTATTCACTGGTGTCAGCTGGATTTGGTAATATGATTCAGTAATCAGGACAATGATTTTGGTTGAGAATCCTGAGAACACCATTTCCTGACTCTCCTGTGGTGGTTTTAATGAAACGAGCCTCTGAAAGGTGGAGTCAGCAGATTCTTGCAGCAATCTTTTCATAGACCTTTCTCTCCCAGAATTAGCATTGAAAATGGCATTAGAAAATAATTTAACTAGATGTTAATTGATATAACAGCATATCAGCTTCTCCAAGACTGTTTACCAAGACATTCTGTGAGAAGCCCAGAACCCTCTGAAAGGACAGGGAAAAGAGAAGAGTGAGGAGGCAGGGAGGAACGTGTCTTTCAGAGGTGCTGCTTACCTAGCCTGCCTCTCTCAGCATCTGGACTGCAACTGCTGATGAGATTCACTTGCATGTCAAACAATTCCTGGCGACATTCTGTACAGGTGGATATTACAGAGATAACTACAGAATTTCACAGTGTGGAGTGGGAACCAAACCCACACACATACATGTACAGACATTCCTCATTTAACAACCGCATTTCATTCCTGAGACTAGGTCATTAAACAAATTGGTTGCTAAGTGAGGAATTGGGTACAGTGTGTACATGACCACATGCAGAACAAAGCAATGGTCAAAGGAAACTGCAACTTGGTAACTTTGCTTGCATTTGTGTGACTCTTACAAGCAGGACTGTCATGCATAACAGAACATAAAACTACAGTACTAATACAATCAGCAAACTTACAGTACTGTATAAATT
Source organism: Dasyprocta punctata (assembly GCA_004363535.1). NCBI lineage: Eukaryota > Metazoa > Chordata > Mammalia > Rodentia > Dasyproctidae > Dasyprocta > Dasyprocta punctata. Next base: position 8,434 of record RJWM01027855.1, on the reverse strand, counting down.
AGGCATGTTGTACAAAAAAGACATGGAGGCTCCATAAACAAGATGTACAAAATTGCACAAAAAAAAAGTGACATCTAGAGGAGCGGTGGGCACCATGCTACCCTGTGCCACTGCTCTGCTGGTGATACAGGGGAATGAAACTCCCAGCCTACAAGATGTCTGGGACGGGTTCGTGTTCTTTAAAATCGAAGAATGAATTTTAGGAACAATGGAGGTTAAGAGCAGAATATATTTATTGAGAGAAAGCAAGCTTTTGTCTATGGGGGTTGGGATGGTGAGTCCTGGCTTCCTCAAAGTGATCCATACCTATTTAGAATATCAATCCCTGATGTGTACACTTAGGGTGTGGCTGCACTAGTTTTGCCTTTTGTCCTGAGATCTGGCCCAAGCAGGAGTTGTCTGTCTCCTCCAAGGTTGCAAGGTATCTGGCTTTCTGCACTGGCTCCTTTGAGGGCCCAGCCCTGTCTGACTGCCTATAATATTCCTATCTAACTCAGCTGCCTGTAACACTGAAATCCTGCCAGGATCATAAACTCTCAGCTTTAGTAATGAATTAAAGAGGGAGAGTTTAAAATAAGAGAAGACAGTTTATTTGGAAAAAGCAAAAATGAAAGACAGACAACTACTCTGGAAGAGTAGGAAGCACCAGGAGGGAGCACCTGTGGGTTTTCGCCCTCAGCTCCTTTGGCTCCTTTTTATTTAGGACGAGTGATGTTTCCGTCCCCCAGGGAGCACCTGGAAGTTATCGCCATCTGATTGGCTCTCTGGCTGTCCTTCACCCTAACCTGCGCACCCTTACCTACATTCTTGCTGGCCTTTGATTCCTCCCTGTCCCTTTGTGACGGATAAGTGGGGGAGCCTGGTAGGAAGCTAGCTTAGAGTTAATGATTAAATAAAGGGGACACGTGTGTTTTATAGATTAAACGAGAGTTCTTAGGTGTTGGTCCTCGTCTCCTTCACATTTTATCAGATGAGGCATGTGCTGGTTACCCTGGCTTTTATGTTCCTGGCTACATCCCTGTTTTACCTGTCAACTCTTTTTGCTAAATTTTTATATTAATTGTGTTATCTGGTGCCTGCCCAGGCCTGGTTTCTCTCTCTCTCTCCCTCTCTCTCTCTCTCTGTCTCTCTACCATTCACTGTCTTTCTAATTGCTGGAGTCTAACTGCAGAGGCAAAAGCTGCCTTTAGTAAGCTCCCCTATTAATTTCTTTAATCAAGCTTAATCAGATCCTATTTTATTCTTTTTCCTGCATATGACCCCCTGACCCTACAGAAAGGTAGGCCATAAGTACAAGCAGCGCGTCATCAGTCTCAACAGTGCACCTCAGTCACAAGTCCGAAAATTTATTAAACAGGTGCGTTGTTAAATGAGGAATGTCTGTATCTACGTACACGTGCGCACATATTACACATTTACACACACGGAAGTAGAATCCGATCTGAGTGTAGCCGGTGAGCTGCACCCCATGCCAGCTGTAGGCCCAATGAGTCTGCACCAGGGTCCTGGACCCTGCCCCTTTTGTATTGGAGCTGCCATATTTTTATTTTATCACTTGACACCAAATACCACTTTTCTTCCTTTCCCACAGCCAGATTTCTAAAATGGGTGCTCCACATCCACTGCTTTATCACCACACAACAAATTCTCACAGTTGTACTTTTGTTGCTGTGTGACTTTCTTCTGTATTTTTTTTTTACTTTTTCTATACTCTTTTGCTTACTGTTATTCATTATTGTTCACTTTTATCACTTTGCTTGAACTTGTGCACTGTCTGTAGTTTTTAAATCACCAGTTTAGGAAAGAGAACCAGGTCAAAGAGACATGAAGAGCCACTCACCAAATTCCAGTTTTCCCCAGACACCATAAATATATCACAAGAGATGTCAATTACCCAGGACTTTCATAAAAGCCTGGTCTTAATTAGATTTCCTTCTAATATTTTCATAATCTAGGCTTCCTGCCCTATGTTGATTATGCTTCTGACCCAAAACCAACAGACTAAGAAGCTGCATGGTGTGATGGGAAGTGTGCTGGACCAGAAGCCAAAAACCACGAGGCTTAGGGCCAACTCCAGAACTAAGCAGCTGTGTGACCTTGAATGAGTCACTCGATGTCTCAGAGCTGTTGTCTCCTCGTTTCTTCAATGACAGCTAATAAAATTATAACTGGGGGGGACTTTTTTCACATCAAAATTATGTTATTCTTTGACCCCACTTCCCATTCTTCTTATTAGTAATATTTAGTATGCAACAATATAGTTTATAGTTCTTGTAAACCAGACTACGTTTTTATAACTTTTCACTGAATGTAAATTACTATTCATGAGCTGTACACACCAAATATAAGTACCACATGCCATTTCATGAACAATCTTGTTTAATGTATTTGAGGTATGATTCAACAAATGAAGTATTTAGCACATCATGGTAAGAGTAAACCGCGGTTTCAAAATCTAGCAAATAAAAGCTGGATCTGAGAAACAAGCTAAGACTGGCTGAGGTCCATTATCTTTATGAGAGTAGAGGGATTTAAAATATGCTATTTGTCTAAGAACTGGGCAGATAATCTGAAACAAGAGGGCAGGGGGTTGTAAATTGGTGGGGAAATTAAAGATACAATTTCCCCAGCTGTTTGATTTTTTTATGCTGTTGAGTTTTGAGGTTACAGTATGTAACCAGAATATGAAACATCACCAGGAAGAAAGAGGGGAACTTATTTAATATTATGTTAGTTGTAGAATTATAACTAGGTGTAAAGCAAAGAAAGTAGTTATCTATTATTCATTCCTTCTGAATAGACATTTCCTGTCTGTGAATACAAAGCATGATTAGAATTCACTTGCTGAAACCCAGAGATACTTCAAGAGAACATTTCATTTTCATTTGATCTGACCTTGTGTATAACAGAGCCTTTTTAAAACACTGAAGCTTGTCTATTCTCCTTAAATTGTACCCTTGAGAATTATCCCTATCCCTGACCTCATAGGTGGAGAAATTAACCTCAGAGGAATTTACTGACTTATCCAAGGTCACCCCAAGTCTCTGTCTCTTTAGACAATTCTGAAAAGATCTGTGGACAAAACCCTGTCAAGTGTGTCGTGTATGTACCCATAAATGAATCATTTACATTATAGGAAAAATTTTTCTAACTAATATGTTAGAACACTCAATCCAGCTAGCTTGTCAAATTGGCCAGAAATCAACTCATATCCTTATTCATGCCAAATGCTTCTAGCTGCTGAGTGAACCTGAAAATGTATTAAAGGTGGCTTCCCAGCATGGTAATAGAAAATTCTGGCAAGGGACGTCGTACCAAACATAGATGTAATGGACCTGGATGTACCGGATGTACATAAACTTCATGCTCAACAGCTCAATCAAGTGCTATCTCTTGACCAAGGCCTTGATCTGAATCCAAACAAAAAACCCAAACTGCAAAGACTCTCAGCAAGCTGAGATGAGACATGATTGTTTTCTCCCCCAACTAAATTATGAGCAAAAATCAACTTTAAAATTCAGAAAATTTTGAAATAAAATCTCTTTTATTTCTTTTCTAAGAATTATTAAATGAAAATACAATCTCCTTTGATGTCATCCAATTCAAGCCCTCAAAAAATTGATAGATGAATAGATAGATTGGTGAATGAAAGAAGGAAAGGATGGGGGAGGGAGAGCAGAAAGCAGATAAAAGGGACAAATTCTCTTTCTTGGACAAAAGTTATTGAGGCTAATCGCTACAACTACAAAGTGTACCTCTTCACCTAAATACCCTCTTGTTAAAATCCTGCACAGATTAAGAAATGAACTTCCCCTGATGAGCTTTTTATCACATTCACAAAAAAGAGCCCTCTGATATAAAGTAGTAAAACAAAAATAAACAAACCTGTAATTTGGAGGAGCAGCTCCGGGGACAATGACAAGGTTTTCCAATCTCCAGGATCATAATTAACAGCGTAAGGAATTAAAGAGAGGTTCAGGAAGGAGTGCTTAAACCTTTTTGTAAATTTAAAAACAAGTAATGATCTCCATTGCTCTTCTCCAGGTTTATTCAAATTAGGACAATTAGGACAATTAAACATAAAACAGAGACAGTTCTAAAGAGGGAGCTGCAACAAAGCAGAATAATTGCTGGTACAGGCTATCAAATTTACATAAAAAAAGATTAAAAAGCTGATTTACATTTTAAAAACAAGATCAGGCAATATCTAAAATAGATAACACAACCTGCTGAGAAAAGCTTTTTCCATCAATAAAGGAGAAGCAAAGGTGATTATACATAACAAAACTAATCTTCTATATTGCTTTAATCACCTAAAACCACTTTAACTGTTTATTTGGGAACTGTTTTGTTTAAAAAAATTTACATGTAAAAATGTCTAATTTCCAGGTTACAATAAAACATAGACACTACTGGGATCATGCTCACACATTCTGTTTATTACCTGCTCTCTTCTCTAGATCGTGTCTGTTCTTGGGGATGAAAAGTTTCATGAATTACAAATATACTCATTCTAAAACTTGAAAATGTGCTGTGCAATTGATATCACAGATACCTCCAGAACAGAAGTTCTGTTTACCGTTACATTTCATACACAAAAAAGTGTCTTTTCTTTTCCACTTACAGGGCATTTTGAGATTTCTTCAAAACAGAGAAAGAATGTAATCACTTGAGTTTTAATATGTTCTGTAGAAGAAAAAAAATTTTTTTTCTAGTGCAGGTAGAAATGTGGCTAAAGAAATCACTCCTCTCCCCCCATCTGTGTTTGGACAGCACTCTAGGGCCCTTCCTCCTTCCACAGTCCTAAGAAAAGTAGAACAGAACAACAGAAACCCAGGAAATCTTTGAAGCTCTAGGCAAAAGCATATGCACATTGGATCTCTTAGCCTGGCCTTCAGTCACCTTTACCCTATTCAAACATTATGTAGGGTTCATAAATACGCACTGCATAGTATACATGTGATTAAGATCAGAGTGAATATTGGAACAGCCATGCATGTCGAAAACCCGAGATGACTCTGTACCCTGTCAATCATTCTTGTCAACCTTACCTAAAGACTCAGTGGGAGGCACCTGGGCTGGGGTGCATATTCTTTAAATTCCATAAGCCTGATTTATCTGTGTGCACTGTAGTGCTTTTTACTTTCCTGCTTTCCTGGCACCACTTTTCTGTTCATGCTGTATTTTTTGTCCCCATGGACTTGCTTTGAACACATCTTCCCAAGGTCTTCAGTAAATGTGGCTGCTTTTCACTTGCCACCTGGTGAACAATTTGTAATTCCTTCCCCATCATAGACAAGAACCTGGAGTCTATTAGCTGGATCCATTACACAGTAACACCTCTGTCTCTCTCATGTTCTCCAAGTAGCGACTTCATAAACTAGAATACCAAGATGAACAAGAAAAAAAAAAAAACCATACAAACGTATTTAACAAGTCTCACATGGCATAGAACATTTTATAAGGAAAAGAATATCCAAGGAAATGACTAAGTTAAATGTCTTCATACTAGGTTTAATGCAGTGTGGAAAGTCATTGAAATGCATAGTAGTATGACAGGTATGAACTAAAAGTAATAGACTGGGGAAAACAGCAAAGCCTATTCATTTAGATTCTAGCCACCATCTTTTAAAATAAAGATTCTCCTTTCCTCTGGATAAAGGGGAGGGCACATCTTATATGAGCTGTCTCAGGATGTTGCAGGAAAATTCCCAAGCCAAACCAAACCAAAAGAAAGATTCTTTGCACTGAGGAGATAAGGCAGGATTTAATCTTCATGCTGGTGAACAGTTGAATCTTCACACCAGTGCACTGTTGCGGGATAATTCCGCAAAGCAACAGCACTGAATTTACAGAGAGCTTAGTGAATACAGAATATAGAAGTGGGAGGTACAAAGGAAGTGACAAAGCATTACATAACTGGTTACATGCATTGAGTCATATATTGACAGGCAGACTAGTCTTGAACAGATTTGTTGAAACAAAGGAATCGTTTATCATAATACAGAAACATTCTGGGAACAAGGGGAGAGGGCCCTTATAGGGTGAGCATAGTTAAAGTCATTACCATAACATAGAAACATTTCAGGAAGGGGGCCCTTACAGAGTGAGCATAGTTAGAGGCATTACCATAATACAGAAACACTCCAGGGAGGGAGCCCTCATAGGTTGCCCTTGACTCGCCCAGGGTGCCTTAAGGTATAGACAATTACTCTGACTCAGTGTTTATCAAGGGTATGCAGCTGGGCTTTAGATATTGTCAAGGTCAGAAACTTGATCAGAGCCCTCTAATTGCTCTCTATGAAACATCTATAAGTTTGCTATTTTATAAGTGCATTCTTACATTATAATTGTGCTCGAACAAGGAGAGAAAGAAAAGGTCAGAGAATCATTCTTTCACCTGCTATTTCTCAAATTCCTTCATCTTAAAATATTCAATATATCAAGATATTATCTTTGGGAAGAACATTTTCTGAACCCTCTCAGGGCCATCACCATGAGATAGGAGATTAGGGAGTGGCAAAACTGGCTAGGGAAGTAGATGTGACCTGATAATTACAAGATTCTAGAATACATGCACAGAACAGTTCCCAAAGCCCTGCACATAGCTTCTCATGAGAACTCGAGCATGTTTTCAACAGGATGGCCCAGACCTGATGTCAGCCTGAGGCATGGGATCCAAGTACTGTCCCTCAGGACCCATATGTAGAAGTTCTCATAGGTTTCCTCGAGATTTAGGCCACATAAGACACAAATATCAAAAGGAATCTGCTATTATGACTTTCCTCATCATATCCCACCCTGCTTTTTCCAAGGTGTTCCTTTATTTTTTTTGTACCAGAAATCAAACTTAGGACCTTGTGCTTGCCAGGCAGGCACTTGTGTCATTGAGCTATATCCCTGGCCCTGCAGGGTGCACTTTTATAATGCTTTCTTTCCTTTTACTCAGTCCAAGCTTGCTCTGCAGAGTCAGTTTTTCCAGCACACTTCACTTACATTTCTTGAGTAAACTTGGGCACTGTTTTTTGCTCATTTTGTTTAATTCTTTGTCTGAGATGTGAAGAACCTGGAAGCTAATTCCAGAGAGAGAGGTGAGCAACCCAGAACCCAGTAACATTTAGTTAGTGAACCACTTTTAGGAGGAGCTACCAGATAACTAGATCCACTGTTAGTATTCTTTAATCATGTATTTTTTCCAAGAAAAGTTATTTATTCATTAACACAGCACATCCGTGACTTTGAACATTAAAAAATCATGAATAGGTGTCAAAATTAGGTAATTAATGCTATTAACAGATTTTATTCTTAAAGTTTCTTGCTAAATCACCATAGAAGTTGAGAAAATCATTACAATTATGTCAGATGTGAATTTGGGTTGACTAAGAAAAATAGTTTCAAGGACAAGGTCAGACCAAGATGACAGGATTGGACTATTCAGCAACCCCCCCACACACACACACACAGACTGCATCAAAAACATAAACCTGAACATCCCTCCATTTGCAAAAATACCTTCACTTAAGCAAAGGAAACCAGATGAAAGAGCATGGTACTTGGTTGTATTTTAATATTAAGAAAGATACATGAAAAAAACTAGAAAGAACAGTTTGACATCTTCACGTTACCCGTCTCCTAAATTCAGACACAACAATCTGAAGAGTGATACCAACCACCTGGGAGAAAGTGAGGAGAGTAAGCACAAAACTTTGCCTTGAAACTCAGTATCAGAACTGTCACAGTAAAACACAGCACCCTATAGCACCATCATAGACCCCTTACAACCCCTGATTCCAGGCCAATATAAATAGACTGAATTTCTAGATTCCTTTTGGCACCAGATGGAAACCAACAACCATAGAAAGACAGCCTGCCTCATTGTCATCCAACTGCAGAAAACTTGGGCTTAAAATAACTCACTTAGCAGAAAGACTTTGGGGACTTGAATTTCAGCCTGTCACAAATTAAGCCTCAGCAGCTAAAGAGTTCCAGCCTGGTGCAGTTCTTTTCATGACAGTTTGAGGCTTAGGACACATCCTAGTACTAAAACAGCTATAGTGGTCAGGGACCTTTGGGTCACAACAGAAGATCTGCCTGGAATTGCTAGATGAGGTAACTGCTGAAGGATGCCCCAAATGTAGCCAAACTGTAGTATCTAAAATGACCATCTACTTCTTCAATGTACAAATATTAAGCCATGACAACAAGGTACAAGATCAACCAGGAAAACACAATGTTACCAAATGGGCAAAACAAATCTAAAGATGAGTCAGTCTTTATTTATTAATTTATGTCTTGGTTATTTTGCTGTCATTGTTGAGACAAAACACTTGACACCCAAAATGAAGGAAGGAAAGGTTTATTTAGCTCAGTTTGTGGAGGTTTCAGTCCATAATCAGCTGGCTCCAAGGCAGGATGTTACATGGCAGAGGGCAAC